>VZTI01002343.1:0-272886 GCA_013397865.1 Struthidea cinerea | reverse complement strand
TTTTTTTAATAAGAAAACGCTAGTGGGTTTGTGGCATCTTCAAGACTGAGCTAGAAAATGGAAAATCTAAATTATTTCAGGAATGGTAATCAATTTACCTTCTTGAAACCATCCCTTTTACAGTTCATATAGTCAGTTGTGCAAAAATTGATGTTCCCCCTCAGCCGCAACAAATAACAAAAAAAACCTTTGAAAATCTTGATGTTTCTATCAAGCACCAAGAGCTCTGTCAACAAGCTTAGCAATAAAATGGGAAACTGCTCTACCTAAATGGTTTGTAGGAGTTTTTTTGTAGGAGTATTTTTTCATTCTGACAAGCTTCAAAATCGTCTCAGAAAGACTGTATCTGCTTCTTTCTGTCGTTATATGCTGCAGTCTTTTCACATCCTCTGAAATATGTCCTTTAGAGAAATGGTGCAAGGAATTGTATCTATTTCATATTTTAAAAGGTATTCCATGGAAAACACAAGCAGTGAGGTAGCTTGATTAGCCCGTAACTCACACTGCTCAAAATCAAAAGTCACTGGTTTTTTTCTGTAGCTGTTCTTTACAATTGTCACATGAAGGCAATTAGAATTAAGTATCTTAATGTTTTAACGTTTTGGTTTTTTTTTGATTCATTTTTTGCTTTAGGAATGAGCAGTTTTTGAAAATATCAATGTCCTTATTTATTTGCATTTTATTCCTTCATTATATTCACCTGTTTGAGTGTGTCTCCCAATATACTAGTAAAGGTGCATTTAATTTGAATGGGGCACAGAATTTAATCGTGAATAGTTATTTTCTAATGCAAAGTAACATTAGAGTGGTAGACTACTTAATCATGCAATAAAAGATGAATTTATACTATCCTAAATATCTGTCTTGGCAGATATGGGAATTAATTTGTAAATACTTTGTAATTTAATGTCCAAGTCACATGAAAATGGAGATTTGGACTGGACTGACAAAGATAAGCAGCTCTGACTCACGCAGACCAATCACCAGGAAAAATATATTGTCAGCAACAGTAATTACAGCAGGTAATTGTGTCATTTACCCTGTTACAGATGAGTAAATGTGATGAGTTTGGAACACACCAGCTGTCACACAGTGTTAACTTTGATGTTTAGGATTTGAAAACCTGTAGTAGAGTCTTTTAATGACAGTGCATTTAAAGAAACAAAGCTAAAGGTTTCACACTGTTCAAAGCAGAGATAAATGGCCAGTGCTATTCAAGACAAGATTGATATCTAGAAAGGTGAGGATTCATCATGAGTATCTGTTTTCATTTGTTTCAGTGTTTTTAAAATTTTGGAGTGTGAAAATACTTGGAAAGAAAAATTTGTTACCTTGTCCCTAACCCTTCAGAAGGTGAAATTGGATGGACTTAAATTCTGTCTGCATCATTTTAATGCCTGAGAGGTAAATAAAATTTGTTGTTGGTGGTAGTCTGAACAGATATTCCAGTCTGTTTTGAATACCCTGGGTTTATGTTAATACACCTTCCATAGGCTGGGCTTCATCTTAGTTTGAAGTCCTCTGGAGTTGTTCACAGCATCTTTGCTTAACTCCTAACTTTTCCAAAGAGCAGACTTGTGAAGGAAGTAAGATTATAGAGGTGAAGTCATTCTGGGCTGACAGTAATAGTGGCAAAATTGAATATCTGCTCGAAGTTTACTTTCTTCTTAACTTCATTGATTATAAATTCATATTTTGGGTTTTTGAGACCTGAACAATACTGTAGACTTCATATCTGTGGTTCTGCTTTTTAGAACAATTCATGGTGTTGTTAAACAACACAGCATATTTGATGGCAGAATTTTTCAGATATGTAAAGTTTGCTAAGGTGTGCTTATGCAAATATTTATTTATCAATATAAAATACACATAAGTATCTTAAAGGTACTCCAACCTTAATGATTCTATGATACATGTAAGTACAGAAATAATTATTTGTAAGCTTGATAGACACTAGGAATTGAACTGTGGCAACAAAACATGATATGGTCTGGAAAATGTACCCATGAAACAAGTTAGCCAGTGTCAAGTTTCATACCATTACAGGGGTGGGGGAAGGAAGGTAGAAGCGCATTTCATTGCACCTCCTTTACTGTGCTGTGCAGTTTTTTGTTAGAATCAGTTCAGACAGCTCTGCAGGTTATGTCCTGGCACATCTCAAGGGCTCTATCTGAACTGCAGAAGCCAGGAGCACTTCATGGCTTTCAAGGCCAGCTGTGTGTGTTAGCTCTTCCCTGATAATGCACAGCAGTGAGGACTGGCTGTACCATTCTCCCCAGGTGCTTTTGTGTCCAGGGAAGGCAGCTGACATGCAGTGTTCATGAAGGATATGCTTGCTGTGCTGTTTTGGTGTGCCTTTGTAAACTATCAGGGAGGATGGACGCTGGGGAAAATTGGGTGTGTCACTGGAGGTGGCATCAAGGCTGACCAAAGGGAAAAGCAGCAATATTGCTTTGCCTTACCACCACTGAAGTATAACTTTGTCCCCGTTTTTGAGTAGAGAACCCTCTTCAAAATCAGTTGAGCAACACTTAAAGAAGGCCTCCCCTCCCTAGAGCACTAAAGCATCTTGCCTTGTCAAAAATAGGGGTGTCCTTGATACACAGTGAGTGATCTGAGTGTCTAAGTCACAGCACTGCCAGGGAAGTGAGAGGAGCTGCTTCACGCAATAAGAAATCGCTCTGCTGCATGAGAAGACAGAGAAAAGCCCCATTTGTTTCCTAACAGATACGGTTAGGTAAGTTGCTCCAGATTCCTGCAGACTAGAGCAGGATCAAAGCAACAGCAGCATTTCATCCACCACTGTGGTGCCTCTCATTTTCTTTGCCAGACAAGTGCTGACTTTGATAATGGTGCTGTAATGTTGTAACTGGTTTTCCAGGAGCCCCTGAAATGTGTTGACAAACCCATGTCACAATGCTATTCCAAAAAGAATAGAAGCAGCGCCAGCTGTTTCCAGAGAGCTTTGAGAACATTACCGTTCTCTGGCAGTTTTGATTGCTGAGACATCTTTCTTCTATCATGTTGTGCTTATCCACCTTCTGTTAACTTTGTGCTGAGAAAGACTTCAGAGGTGTTTTTATGGAGCCTTCTGGTCATGTGGGTAATCTCTAAGTTGTTACTAGTGCAATATGAGAACAGGCAGCAAGTTACCAGCCTCAACAGCAGTCAGGTTACTTCACAGCTTTTATTTGTGTAACAGAAATATGCGTGGGAGGGAGGCCAAATATCCAATGGGTATCTGTTGCTGGTGGCAGACTTGTTATAACATGGAGCCTTTTAGTAAGGAAACGGTAAATAAACAGGGTTGGAATTAGGAGAAGAACTAAAGTAAACATTTTTCAGTTGGCTGAGGAGATCGTATTTGCAGCTCTAATCTGGCTATTCTACTAGCAATAAAGTAGGGAGCACCACTAAAGACGCAGAATTTGCTATCACTATCACTTTTGACAACATAATAGAAGATTTTGAAAGCATCAGTTTATCATAAGTGTCTGGGAGGCTTTGTATACTACAGAAGTTGGAATTAAGTAAGATTTACCTAGGAATAAATAATGCATCTGGCTAGATTTAAAAAAAAAAAAAAAAATAAAAGACAGAAAAAAGATGAATCTGTGGAGAAAGTCTAGAAAGTGTACACAATCAAATACCTTTTAAAAGAAAGAAACCTCATTTTAAAGTGTCCCTGGTAAAAGATATTGAGATTTGTATTAAGGCAAAAAAGAAGTGGGTGACAAGTCCTTGTCACAGTCTAGACTGAAATCTCTTAAAGTGGGATTTTCAAAATAATTTTGCATTTGTGCTACAGTCCTGCCATTATAATTGGTGGGAGTTACAGATGTTCCTTTAGGGGAAACAGTTAGGTCTCTGCTAAATGCTTTAGAAAATCCTTCCCTTAAACTTTTCTATTCAAGAGGGAGTATGGGAAATGGCAGACATGACAGAAAGTGGAGATAAATTAAAGCTTTTTTAACTTTAGCTGTCAAGCAAAATATTCTTCAATATATTTACTCTGTCTAACTGGTTGAAAAGTATAAAAATTCACAGGATGTTACATGAATTAACACTGATTAATATTGCAATAAAAGCCTCCATGAGAGGAGTGTATTTTGTAAAAATATGTGTTATTCCATGAAATCGGAAATTACAAAACACATTTTGAGGATAATGAATCTTAGTTTAACAAAGTTTAAATTATTTGATGAAGAGCTGTAGAGGAAGATGGAGGGCATAAGGGCAGGCCTGCCTTGAAATATGTATTTTGTCTTTTTTGTCTGAAATGACTTAGTATATCTTTGTCTTCCCAGTGTTCCAAGAGATCTTGGCACAGACTTCTTGGTGTGCAGATACCACACAAAATATGGACTAGTCAACATTCAAGTTGTGTGTTAGTCTTTTCAAGCTGAGTCCTAGATGAGAGTATAGACTGTTTAGAGCCATAAAAGCCATTATTAGAGCTACAGAATTTGGAAATATTAGTGGAGAATTCAAAAGGACTTAAAGCTAGGAGTTATGTATTCCATAAGTCCAGGAGGAAGAACTAGAACAGGAATAACCAAAAAGTAAAGAAAAGAGATTTTTGCAAAGCAAAAAGTCTTAAAGTCAAATGGTAGGAAAAAAGGTATATGCTTCTTGTAGGCTTTGGTGTGCAAAATAGTTTTCTTTAGATGAAAGTCTGTTGTGAAATAAAATGTAAAATTGAAAATCTTTTTAGAGTAAGTTTTTGAAAAACTACCATTAATTAGAATTAGAATGTCTTATATTTTTGGAAGTTGTATTTGCATATAAATATGCAGTATTTCTCTACGTATTTTTGGTCCCAGTATGTTTCTTGCGTTACCTGCCTTGGTAAAGAGCATGCACACATTAAGAGTTTTGGCTCTCCTAGAAAGAAAAAAAAAGTCATGATTGGAAATTTGAGGTGTTTTAGGGATGGATTTCATCATCACATACAGTGTCATGATTTGTTTCTTTTGTGAAACAAATCATACCAGTTCCAAAAGTTCAGCTCAGTCTGCATCTGTTTTGAGTCTTGTCAGAGCTGCAGCCAACTTGGAGCTTTCTCCAGAACCCTCCTGGCCTCACAGGCAGATGCAAGGAGAGTGATCGCTTGTTTTTTCAGTTACTTTTAATCCTACAACAGTAATCACCAGTAATACAGATTCCCTTTTATATCTTCCTAGTAGTATAACTAGGATGCAGTTCTGGAGCTTTGTTTTTTCATATGGATGTGAAAAGGAGCACTGGATTTTGGATGTATGACAAAGTGGATTTTCTTCCTAAGGTTTCCTTACAGTTGCCTTATTTTTCCTTTTTTATTATATTAAGACCAAATATAGAATAAGTAAATAAGCTAATAGCTGGAAGAGAGAAAAGAGGTCTGGATGAGTTAATGGCAGCTGTTCTCCCTGAAAAACAACAATGGACTAAGCAATTGCTGACAGAAACAGCATCTCAGAAAGCAGGATGATCTCTAAAACAGACCTTGAGAATAGAATATGCACATGCCAGAGCTATTTTTATTTTCTACATAATTAAAAGAAAAAAGTAGGGAAGTTCTGAACATAGGTATGCTGGGTTTGGCTGGGGCTGAGTTAATTGTCTTCACAGTGGCTGGTGTGGGGCTGTGTTTTGGATTTGTGCTGAACACGGGGTTGATAATACAGAGATGTTTCTGCTATTGCTGAGCAGGGCTTGCGCAGAGCCAAGGCCTTCCTGCTTTTCTTACTGCCACACTGGGGAGGAGACTGGGGGTGCCTGGGAGGCTGGGAGGAGCCACAGCCAGGACAGGTGACCCCAACTGACCAAAGGGAGAGTCCAGACCATGTGACATCATGCTCAGTGTGTACAGTGGGGGGAAGGAGGAGGAAGAGGGGGACTTTTGGAGTGATGGTGTTTGTCTCCCCCAGTAGCCACTACATGTGATGGGCCCCTACTCTCCTGGAGCTGGCTGAACACCTGTCTGCCATTGCAAAGCAGTGAATTAATTCTTTGTTTTGCTTTGCTTGTGTGTGTAGCTTTTGCTTTCCCTATTAAACTGTCTTTATCTCAAACGATGAGTTTTGGGCTTCTGCCCTTCTGATTCTCTCCCTGATCCTGCTGGGGGAGGGAGCAAGCTCTACAAAAATTGTTGTTTATGGCTGCACTGAAGAAAGAATTAGAAACTAAGGACCAAGAACAGCATGGATATATGGGAGTGGATGAAGATGAAAATCAATCAAGTAACAGGATTAGCGGGGAACAAACTCTTGTAGACCTGGCTTTTGGTGTCCCCCACTTTGAACTGAAGACAGATGCTGGTGGCCATTAATGATTAATGACTTGAGCATTAACTAAGAGTAAACAGTGTGATGGTAACTCTGTGCGTAATTAAAACACAAGTTCTATTTTTCATTTAAATTAAGAAGTATCTATAGAAAAAATAAATTGGGGAATATCAATAAAAAATTTTAACATAAATACATGGAAAATACAAAATCATAGACTCCTTTAGGTTGGAAAAGGCCTTTAAGATCAAGTCCAACCCAGCACTGCCAAGTCCACCACTGAACTTTCATGTCCCTACATGCCATATATACATGCATGTCTTTTAAATACCTCCAGGGAGGGTTATTCAAACACTTCACTGGGCAGCGTGTTCCAGTGCTTGACAGCCCTTACAGTGAGGAATATTTTCCTAGTATCTAATCTAAACCTCCCATGGTACAACTTGAGGTCGATTTCCCTGGTCCTATTGCCTGTTACTTTGGAGATGAGACTGAGCCCTCACTGCAACCTCCTGTCAGGTAATTGTAGAGAAGGTCCTCCCCGGGCCTCTTTTTCTCCAGGCTAAACAATTCCAGTTCCCTAAGACACTCCTCATAAGACTTCTCTGGTCCCTTCACCAGTTTCAATGCCCTTCTTTGGACACTTTCCAGCAAATAGTTCAATAAATTTACAACATTTGCTCTTTAAAAATAGTGTGCATGTACTGAGACTTAAATTAACTCTGCCAGTTAGAGTTTAAATGAGTTAATATGAAGTCTGAAAGAAATTAACCATCTGTCATTTCTCCATGATCTTAATGGAATAAGTCTTCCATATTACACATGTAATTGCTACTAATTTTTGTCTCGTACGTGAACTGTAGGTAGGGGATAAAAACCCTTGTAATTAAGATAAACTGTAAGTGGGCATTTAAGTGTATTGGCATTGATAATTCAAGTAACTCTTGCCTGTTTTCACTGCCATATCAGATGGTCAGCTGCTCACCATGGTTCTGTAGTTCTGTACCAAATCAATGGGAAGGAGGCAGAAGGCCAGAGTAATTTCAATTCTTGAATGCAGAGGGTTCAAAAGGGAAAATTACCTAATATATTCTCTTTATTTAAGTTATTTTAATTTAATCCTGGTTTACAAGTTCTTCACTCAGCAGTGAATATCTGTTGCATCATGTTGCAAAGTTACAATTGCAGGAATGTATTTTATTTATATTTTTGGGAACTTCTATGCATTTCTGCACCTTAAACATGATCTCAGCTCTTATTTTCCAGTGCTGGTAATGGATGGTTCAGGAAAACTGCCAGCATAATATTTTTTATTCCTAAGTAAGTGATGCAACTCAGTCATCATTCCTATTTGCTACTGGATTGGATTATGATTATTTTTTTTCTTAGACCTTTGAAGAATTTGCATCCACTAGGCAAATACTGGGAAGGCTTGCAGTATGCATGTAGGAAATGCGATACAGACATTTATTTTTAATCACGAAATAGACAGTAGGAAGGACAGGGGCTTACGTTGCTAGTAAGTGAGGAGGCAGCTGCCATACCTTGTGGACAGCATGTTAAATTTTTCTAAGTTCAGCAAGAATCTCTGCACAGATAACAAATTTGGTAAGACAGATCCCCAGCTGTCATTGCATGGAGATACATCACAGCATCTAGTGAGTTCTGATCAGTTTATGCCATCAGTCTCACCTCGTAGGGTGCAGTACTTCACCCTAGATACCCTTCTGAAGTAAAGTTTTTCTCAAGCAAGCAATATGGAATATTCTAAAGTGGTATTTCATAATAAACCAAAATAAAATAAAGTTCTTCACCTTTACTGTATGTGCCTATATATATAGGTATGTATGTGTATATATATATTTTTTTGTGTGAGTATATGATGTATTTGCACACGCAAATACGCTTAAGTAAATCAATTGCATCATGACATAGTTTTTGCCTTTTTAAGTTGTCTCTGTCAAAAGAAGTACTTAATGAGACATTCATATGCACTTACTGTTACTGTTGTTATTACCATGGAGCAATAGCAAATTCTGGACTTAAAATTTTTTCTCTATCTAGAAAGATCTTATTCCAGAGATAGTTTAGTCAATATAAATGGAGTATTTAAAACTTCATTTGGTTCCCAGAACACAGATTTTATGAATTTTAACACTGCTGAACATGAGTCCTGAACAGTGCAAAATGGAATTTAGATATATTAGATAATAAAGCTTTAGAAGCCATAATTGAAACCAGTGCATTTGGTCTTTGTACAAGATGTTTATGCAAGTTCAGGTTGGTTAATCATTAAAATTTCTCTGCAAAAATAATTTTTATTTCTTTGCCTCTGTAATACTGTTGTACCTGGCCTGTTCCCATCTTCATTATGGTGTGCAGCGAAATAAGTATAGAACTTCCATTAAATGTCTCACGTGATTTCTAAAGATTCTTGAAATAAATGGCCTTGAGAAATAAAATTTTAACATTTCTAAATTAGGCAAATAATGTTTCTAAACCGGTTTTTGAATTTAAAAACCATATTGCAGGTTCTCTTTTAATGGTTCTTTTATAAATTGCTTTTTTGCTTCTTTGTAATGCATGGTCCTATCTGCTTCTGCAGTTTCTGATTTGGTATTTAAGATTGCTCAACTGAGGTTCTGCAATTTTCTCCATTTTCTTTTAAGGTGACTTTCCAAGTGTTTGATTAAAAAAGGAAACCAAAGTGATAAGCATGAATTAATGAAGAATTATGAACAGAACACCACCCTTTTTATTAATAATAAGTATTTCCGTTTTAATAAAGCTGAACAGTCTATCTTGTTATTACTAGTGAAAAACCTGTTTCTAATGGTCTCTTTAAATTGGTGTGGATAGCATGCCAAGTGCTGAAATAGCAGATGTAGTGGCATGGTTTATGTACAGGATTTTTTTAGGTGTAGTTTTACCATGTAATCACTCCATGAATGGAAGTGTAAGCTGTGTGCTCTGTTAGGTGTCACTGTAAGAAGCAATATGAAGAAACACTATGTTTAGATGGGTTTAATTGTGTTATTGAGGCTAAGATCAGATGATACAAATCTAGATGGATTGTAAAACACACTGATCCATTTTTTTGCTGGTTTTTTGCATTCCTATGATTTAAAAATTTCTTCTCTAATTGAATCACAAATTTTCCTCCTAACTCTGAAACATTTTCCTCCTAAAAATGACAAGTAAACTTCAATCCAAGAATCATTTATCAGACCATGAATTTTTCATGAGTCACTAATATGTGATTTCAATAAAAATAGACCTAAAGTTTGAGCAGATAACCACAGAAGAAGTGATGGCTGTTTCAATACAGCTTGTACAGAAGCATCCTCCATGAGCTTTCTTACAGGAGGATAAGAAACCCCAAAGCTTACGTAGAGTAGGATACCAGGCATATTACCTTTACACCCAAGTCCTGTTATTTAGCTGATGGAAAGTTAATTTTACTGCTACTGCATGCTTTAAGAAAAATTCCATCTTGAAAGACTCAGTAGTTTTTCTTACCCTCAAAAAAGTAAAAGTTAGGAAGGCACACTCAAGTGTGGCAGTCGTCTCTTTATATGAAGGACGTACATCTGTGCAAATGGTCTTCAAGGCTCTGGTCTTGCAAACCTTAGTGGGCTTTCAGAGCTGCTCCAGACACACACATTGAGCCCCTCCTCTTGCAGTGGCAGTCTGCGATCACCTGCTGTCCTCTAATACACTCTTTTCCTTCGTTAAGAACTGCTGTACGTGCCAGGGATGCTTCTGCATTCCTTAGGCGTAGGATGGATGACTATGCGTCCTCTTGGAGGATGATACCTAATTTGTCAAATTCAGTTATTTAAGCTGAGTTTACCAGTGTGATATATTGTTGTAGGGACCCTTCCTCCTGAGAAACCAAGATAATGGCTTTGCAAGGTATTTTGGCCTGCTGAATACGTTTCACACATTTCCATAGTTATTTTCCTTTTGTGTGTTCTTTAAAAATTACAAAATAATACATAATGAATATTTTAAAACCGTATTTAAATAATATAATATTAACATGAAATAAGCCAGGATACTGTTACAATACAGATTATACTTTTTAACCTAATTTGCATGGTCATTACTTTATTTTTCTATTATGGAGTGGTTTCACATAAATATTGATTCAGCCAGCATAAGAGATTTCACTGTGTTAGGAGGTCAGAGTCAAATATTAAGTGGATTCTAGAGGGGCTGGATCATTTGGTGAACAATAACAATTTTAGTTACTCATGCTGAGAGCAAAGTAATTAAATCTCATGCTGGAGGGCAGAGGCCTGTAGCCTGTGCTGTGCTGCATCCAGTGAGGGTTGAGGAGAGCATGACTGGTGATACAAGAGACACGTAAGTCCTTGTTTAGAAGAGGGATATGAGGTTAATGTTATTAAAAACCAAACAAATAAACAGCAAACCCACCAAAATAAAACTAAATTGTGTAGCATTTAAAATTCATTAGCTACATTGAGGTGAATGCTTCCACGTTTAAACAACAAGTCCCTGCCATTACTAGAGGAAAATTCACCTCTGCTGATGGATTGGATATGTGCCGTTCTGCCAGTTTTATACTCCTACAGTTTATGGCCACTATTGAAATAGCAAGTTGAACATTTCCATAGTGATTTGCAAATGTTAAGAAATTAATTTTCTTGACAACTCTGTGGGATATGTGCAGCCATTATTTATAAAGAGCTGTCTTCCCCCTCAAAATGGGGGAAGAAAGAGCATCTGATTCCAGATTTAAGACTTGTGCTGAATAGCCAGAACTGACCTAAGCTGCACAAATAAAATTCACTAAAACCTGGGCAGAATGATAACTGTGAAGACCTCACATGCAGGTTAGTCCGTGTGTGCTGATTAAAATTCGATGTCTTTATGTTCCCCAGACAGCTGGTTTTCCTGAAATTTAAATTTCAGGGCTCTGAAATTATATGTGGATAGATGAATACTGTTGATTTAACAAAAATGCAAGGAATCTTTCCAGAAGATGGAAGCATTTTATTTTGACACCTACAGACTAAGACATTGCGTTTTGAAAATAATAGAGCTTTTCATGTATCATTTTGAAATGATACTTTAGGGCATAGTATTTTAAAATTCCATTTACCATTTCTTAAAAATCACAAACTAAAACATTAAAATGTTCTGTAGCCTAAACACTTAAGTAATGCCTTTTTTTTTTTTTTCAGATTAAGTGGTGCATTTCAAGTCAACACAAAATCACATTCTCCTGTTAATTTATTCCCAAAAGGGATATTTCTTAGTATGTCCTAGTCACCAGACTGAGGAGTCTCATCCATCACACTCCAGTGCTAGGACATGCCATGCTAAAAGTCCCTTGAAAAGCAGGCAGACCTCTGTGTTCTGGTTATTTATTTCATCTAAATAAAGCACTTTGTATGGGCTGAAGGGAGGGAAAACACAGGCTGCACTTTGCAGACCTGCCTTCTGCTAATCATGTCTTTTGCAGTTTGGAGCGTGCGTCTCGCACCGTTAGTCAGCTTTCCGAAGGAAACCCTAAGAATCCCGCATAAAATAAACCCACGTGAATAAATTATACAGTAGAAGTAGCATATGGATTTTCAGTATGCTAGCCAGCTTTTTGGCAAATGTTTATGAGAATGCTGTAGCCCACATAGAAAGTGTAATGATGGTGGCTCGCTGTTAATGAAAGTGAAATTATGCTGCAGTGCGGTTATCACATATTAGTATGTGCTAAAAATAGATACCCTGGCTATCCCATGGTTACATGTTCACATAGCCAGCCCTATCGCCAGTAAATACTGCTGTGTTTCTCTCTTTTTAATATGGAAACCTGTACAAAGCTCTTATTTTGTAGTGGTTTTAAAAATTCAGGACCATCCCATTCTTGTTTCCCTTTTCAGAGCATGACGAATGTGTAACAAACCAGCACAACTGTGATGAAAATGCGCTCTGTTTCAACACCGTGGGTGGGCACAACTGCGTCTGCAAGCCAGGTTACACAGGAAATGGTACCATCTGCAAAGGTAAGCTGCTGGAAGCCTGAATGAGATGCTCTGTCATAGTTGATGCAATTCTGGTCATGTGCCTTGAACAAGATGGACAAAATGCCAGGCTAGACACTTGGGTCCTGCACCTATATGATCTGCACAGGCATATATACACTGACTTTGCATTTGGCAGTTTGCAGTAATTTGAGGATGATGCATACATATAGTAGGCTCTAAAATTTGTAGTTGTTTTTTATGTTTCGTTTTTTGTGCCAGCAGTTTCTATATATGCTACACCATTCAGGGAAGCTTACAGTTACCAGCAAAGTTATGTATGTGAAAATATTGTCAGATTTACGTTGTCCATGGTCAATAACCTGCTGTTTTACTTGGATGAACTAAAAGTTGTTTGGTATGTCTTTTTATCATAAGTGAGAAAAGCAATAGACGTGGACACACAAAACCTTCACTTCAAGTGAGGTGTCATGTTTTCTAACATTCTGATTCACTGCTAAACATTAGAACTTAAATTTCTAGTCTTAGAAAGATGTTTTTGCACAGGTGCAATGCTGCTTTTTTTTCTGTTGTATTTCGCATCAGACGAAATGATACTTGGTAGTTGGGCCCAAAACCTTGGAAGTTCTCAAGCTCTGAGCACTGGATTTAGAGAGTGCTTGAAAATAAAAGTAGTGTAGCTGTAGGGGAATGAGCTCAGACGTGAGAAGTGGGACAGATGCAGCAATATCATATCCAGTCTTCCTTGAAGTCGTGCCTCGGTGCTCTTGATCTCTTAGATGTCAGAATCTAAGGGTCCAGAGTTAACATTGATAACGTCGCATAGATGCCTTCTGCTGCTGTGTGTTGCCAAATCTAAGCAACACAGAATTTCTTTAATTGCTAAGTCTGATTAAAGTCTTAGCACTAGTTATTCCATCACCTGATTAACAGTACAATTTTTCTATGTATTTCCAAAGACAAGCTCTTTGTAAAACATGGTGGCCTGGTTCACTTCCAGTCAAACACATGGGTAGAGGGAGACATGTCAGCAAATGTGTTCTTTTGTGTTGGGCTCTCTTCTCTGGGGAACGAGAAGAAAGTCTTATTCTGATGAGGTTCAAACCCAAAGCATCTCCTGTCAGTAGAGAGCTCTGTCTGCACAGCTCAGTCCTGTGCTGTTCCTGGGAGTAGTCCCAAATTCTTCTACTGGAGGTGAGTCAGGTACAAAGAGGTGATTGAGGTTTCTTTGGGTCAAAGAGAAGGTGCATAACCGTACAGCACTGTATTCAGCTCTTCTGAATAAGAGCTCTGACTGCAGATCTGACATTTCAGAGGGTACCTGGCCCCACTGTGAAAGAAAAGTACATCCCCTCCCTCTCTCCCTCCTCAATACTGAGAAGACAGTATGCAGAAGAAGGCTCTAAGCCTGTGTGTTGAAATCTGAGAAATGCACTTCTCTGCAGTCCTGTCTTGGATGCCAGTGTCCTTCAAAGACACCTGGATACGCCTCTTGCCCCCATGCCTTTGGCAGCTTTTCATGCACTGCGCTGCCAGCTGCACTCCTGTGCACCATGTACTCCTGGATGAGGAAACTTGGATGTCTCAGTGACAATGGTCTCACACCACAAGGCTGGTGTCTCAAAACGGAGAGCTGGATAGCTCAAATCTGTGACAGTTTTCTCTCAGATAAGCCGTAAGACCTCATCAGTTAACAGTGTTGCTGTTAACACAGAGCAGCTGCAAACCAAAGCCTGGCATCTCTGTCTGGTTACAAGTGCAGGGCTAGACCAGTGCCCCGAAGCAACTCTTTGTGTTGGTTATGACTTTGATGTGCCCTGTTTCACCTGCAGTTTCTTCTGGCCAGAGCATTTCCAATTCTATATTGCAGATGCAGTCAGTGCAACTAACAGCTGCTGTGTTTTCAGTCAGAGCTGGTTGCATTTCTGGGTCCACAGAAATGGCTCTTTAAAGCATACACTCCTAGAGAAGGCTGCACCAAAATATATAAGCACAGATTCTCAGACTGCAGCATGCCAAAGAGCAAACCCAAGGACTGACGTTGAGCTGTAAATGCTAAAAGTTTTGAAGTTTTTCAGAATCCCTTGAGACGAAATTATTGTTTTTATTGTTTCTATTAAATTACTTAATAAAGGACTGAGGTAGCCAGACAGTTTAATATGCAGTTGTGCCTGTTATGCTCAGGCCTTTACTTGGGCAGCAGAACAGACCAGCACTGCCCTAGGAAGATTCTGTTCCAAGGGAAGATGTTGTCTTTCACTGCTTCCCAGTGCATGCAAAGGAGCACATATGGGAGCTGTTGTCTTCAGATGATTTACTCTAATCTCCTTCTGTAGCTTGTCAGCCCATCTGGCCAGTGAGACAGGGGGCCATAAACCATCTCTTTGTGACCTCTATCCTTAGGAGAAGGCAGTCTCTGCACTCAGTGCCGCACGGACGGCGTTCTGTGCCAGCCTGCTAGCAGACTGTGTCCACCTGCGGGATTGCCGAGTGTAATTCTCTTACTTATATATTGTGATTTTGCATTTTGCAGCATTTTGCAAAGATGGGTGTAGGAACGGAGGAGCCTGTATTGCTTCCAATGTGTGTGCCTGCCCACAAGGCTTCACTGGGCCCAGCTGTGAAACTGGTAAGATTATAATTTAATTTACGATGAAGATAATCCAAGGAGGATGTTTGCAGTAATCCAAGAATAAAGAAGTATTTAAGTTTGTGCCCTGAAAGAGGAAGCTGCCACTGAAACGTTACTCACTTTTCTTATATGCTTCCCAAGAGAATATATTACAGCAATTCTAATTAGAAGCACGTGGACTGCAAAAATTAGAACATGAATTAAGACATCTTGGGTTTTGATGTTTCATAATTAATAAGATTATTATGGACTTGCTTTTCACCTCAAATGGCCTTTAGTGTCTCATATAAATAACAGATAATCTGACATCTGGAAATAAATTCGAGTAACTGATTACTTCTGTGCTCTGTATGTGTTCCTGGTTCAGTAACCCACCTTCATTTACAACCTTATTTGAAGACCTGTGAATAACCCAGCTTACTTTACTCAGTGTTAGGGCAGGTTTCAGTATTCCTACTGCTTTTACCTCCTTTCTCAAGCATTCCTTTATCTCCCCCTGCTACCCCTGAGGATGGCAGTACCACAAGGCTTTGTTTTAGAACTTTATTTTTTCTTGGATCTAATCAAATTATATTGCCCAGCAGAATATGTAGAATGTTAATTCTTAGCATCTCAAGTGCCTGTAAATAATTTTTCAAAGTTCAAATGAATAGCTTCAGCACCTTTAGTTATTGCTGCAGAATTTTTAAATGCATTCTAAGCATACTTGCCTCCAGGAGGTAAAGGGAGAAAGCTCGCTTAGATTAATTGGCTTCTGTATGCCTAATAAAAGGGCAGTCTGCCACCTATGATTGACTATTGTTGCTGTTCTATATTGCCTTCAATAAATCTTCCAAGCAGTGGAAAGGAGGTCATTTGAGCGAGTATTGCTTTCATCTGACTTGTAAACATATCCAGTTTAATGAAAAACACAGACCAGTCTGAATTCTGTATTATCTGGTCTATTTGAGAGGTGAGAAATGTGGTTGTTTTCATTCTCTGTGTTTGAGCAGATACTACCACAAAGCACACGAGGGATGTTGTGTGAAAAGCAGCATCCTAATTGCTCATCTATTTCTTAAAAAATGTTAAAAGAGCAAGTTTTCAAATATTGCTCACTATTTCACAGACTGCAAATACCATAGTACAGGGTACCAAGGTCTCTCCATTGTAACACTGCTTGGAACAAATTGTATGCTAAGATAATGCTCAAGTGTTGAAACAGTTAATTTGTTTTAGTAATAGTTGTTTTACATGCTCCTTGAACCACTCTCCCGTTCTCAACTAAATATAACAGGTATAGTTTCAAAGTGCGTAATCATCTTTTGCAGCTTTTTACTCCTATCTGAAGTGTGTAGACTGGAAGCACATTTGCTTTAGTCTCCTTCTACAGTCAATATTAACAGCCACTATCAAGGAGAGACCTTACTGGCTTTTCAGAATGGACCCTGGACGTCCTGTCTGTGCTCCCTTCTTTACAGGACAACCCAGGGACACTCAGTCCCCAGTCCAGTAAATTCAAGTACCTTAAGCTAACTTAAGTTAGATTAACTGCATTCAGCCCCAAATGTCCTTCAAAAGAATCTGAGCTGCTGTTCTAACTTCCCATCCTTCCTGCCCTTCAGGAAACATATAGGGAGGCAGGCAGAGCCTTGGACTACATCTTACGCTTTTCTGAATACCTAATCTCAATGTTTAACGTAAGGTTAGCATGGTGGTGACCTGATATCACATAGCTGGTGATAGTGTTGTTACGATTTGGAGCCAGTTTGCCAGCCCCAAACCAATTTCATAGGTCAGTTTTCTGAGGAGAAGACCCGCTGTCCTGTTTAACTTCTGTTGAACATGATGTTTTTTTCCTACTGTAGAAATAAATAATGCTAGAGGTGAGCAACAGGAGTACAGGTCTGGTCACCTCATGTGGATACTAATAAGCAGAGAAGGATTGCCATCTAATTGTGCATGGCTTTGAAACATACAGTCTGAAATACTGTCAGAGTGGCAAATGGAAGAACTCTCCGGTCGGTAAAGAGTAAAAGATGATTTTTTCTGAGACTGCACTGTCAGAAAAATGGTGTATACAGCCATAAAAGAAAACTGGAGCTTCAAACAGTACACATTCACTTGTAGTGAATGCAGCAGAGTTTGCTGAAGGTACTTCTCATTAGGCTTGAAATGTTTCAAGATGTTCGTACTACAAATAATTTATGCTGGAAGCTTCCCTTTGAGCAGTCTCTGTATCTACAAAGGTGATGCAATCTTCTCTAGGCAGATATCTTCCGTTGCTGTTGCATAGAGAGAAGGAGGGGAATTGATGTAAAGGTGCCAAATCTATTTCAAAATTGCACATTACTTATTTCTGTTTATGCTACACATGTTTAAAAACTGCTTATTGAAGAATCTTGGCATTTTTAACTTAAAGTGTGCAGTTATGTAGACACTGTCAGCAGCTGCTGAACCTATGAATTAATTACAGGAGATTGAATCCACACCCCAGCAATAACCTAGAAAATGCAATCATCAGTTCTTACTGTTTCCTTCTGTAAAAGGTGGTTTAAGAGTTCTGTTTAAATAATTTCTCAGAATCATGGAAGAGAAAGGACAAGGTTGGAAGGGACCTCTGGAGACCATCTCGTCTAATCCCTCTGCTCAGAGCAGGGTCAAATACAGCTGGCTTCTCAGGACTGTCCCCAGTTGGATTTGGAGTGTTTTCAGGGTTGGAGGCTCCACATGTTCTCTGGGCAACCAATTCCAGTGTTCAATCACCCTCAGAGTACAAAAAAAAATTATTTTCATTATGTTCACATGAAATTTTCTGTGCCCCTAGTCCCTTTGCTGGACATGTCTGAGAGTTTCTAGCTTCCTTCAACACTGTTAGGTATTTATACACGTTGATAAGTTTCCCCTCAGCCTTTTCATTTCCAGGCTGAATATCTCAGCTCTATTAGCCTCTCCTGGTATGACAGATGCTCTGCTCCATTAATCATCTTCCCAGCATTGCACTGGATTTGCTCCATGTCTCTCCTGTACTAGGGAATACAGCACAAGATCCAGCACTCCAGATAGGATCCCAGCAGCATGAAATAGGAGGGCAGGATCATGTCCCTTGACCTGCTGGCAATACTCTTCCTAATGCAACTCAGGAGGCTGTTGGCCACCTTTGCTACAAGTGCACAATGCTGCCTCACGTTCATCTCACATCCACCAGCTTCTCCAGGTTGTTTTCTGTCAAGTAGCTTTTCCACTGCCCTACTGGCGCCTGAGGTTGTTTCTTAACAGTTGTAGGACTTTGCATTTCCCTCTGAACTTGATGATATTCCCTGTGGCCCGTTTCTCCAGCCTGTTGAGGTCCCACTGAATGTCAGTAAAACTGCCTGGTGTAGCAACTTCTCCAAATTTCGTATCATCTGAAAACGTGCTGAGGGTGGTCTCTGCCTTATTGTCCAGATGTTAAGCAGTCCTGGCCCAGTACCTGGTGTTTACCCAGGTATGTTGATAAGTGACTAGTCTCCAAATGGATGTTGTACAGCTGATCAGAGCTCTCTGACACCAGGCACTCAGAAGGTTTTCAGTCCATCTCACTGCCCATTTATTTAGCCTGCACTTTTTAGCTTGTCTCAGGATGTTATGCAAGTATCAAAAACCTTACTAAGATAACCAACATGTACTGCTCTTCTCCTGTTCACCAAACCTAGTCATCTTAGTTTAGAGGGCTGTCAGGTTGGTCAGGCATGATTGCCTCTTCATAAATCAGTGCTGACTATTCCAAATTACTTTCTTGTCCTTAATCTGTTTGGAGGATACCATCATCTTCCCAGGGGTGGAGGTGAGGCTGACTAATCTGTTGTTCCCTGGATCCTTGCCTTTTTTGAAGATAGGAGGGACATTTGCTTTCTTCCATTTCTGAGGAGCTTCTTTCAGTCACCATGACCTTTCAAAGACAATTGAGGTTGGCATCAAGTGACATCAGCCAGTTTCCTCAATATTCTTGGGTGCATCCAATCAGGTTTGATTGACCTGTGCTTTTTTTCCAATTTATTTAGATATTGATCCTTCTCCACCATGGGTAAATTTTCCACTGGTCTTGGTGACCTGGGACACCTGAAATCTTACCTATAAAGACTAAAGTGAAGAAGGCATTGAGTACCTCACTGTTTTGAACTCCCTTTCCAAAACCATCTCTGTTTACTCAATCAGTATCTATATTTCTCCCAAAGCCTGAGAGGGATAATGCTGTCCATGCTTAGGTCCTGCCTATGCAGCCTAAACTCAGTGCAGCTTTTGCAAAGAGAAGTCCTGTATAAGTAAGGATGGTTTCATAAATTTTTTTGCTTCCAAAATGGTTCTTCTGGGGTGTCAGTAGGAGTCACGTCTCTGTTGGAAACATTACAAAGAGAATCAACTGTTACTGCTGGTCAGCTATATGATGAATACATCGGCGTGATGTATTCACTATGGAGTGCCTTGCAGTTAACAGAGCACAGAGCTGTTACAACACCTGCGAATGGTCTGTTGGGAGCCTTCTAGATTAATCATGGCCTGTGCCATGTGGAAATGGACCAGTGAAATGTGGCAGCAGATGGAAGAATCATATGCAGATATGTCAACCTACACCACCTTTTTAAAAAATTGGTATGAAGCCATAAAAATTAGACTAAAAGTCATCAAGTCACAAAAATGAGTTGGAGAATTTCTATGTCTCCTCCCAAAGGATATGGGTTGAGACATTATTAATGTTGGGGATGTGTTCATTGGCTTAGGGAGGTAGGGTTTATATATTAAAAATTTTTAAAGTCTTAAAAGGCACACCAGCATTTACCAAGTAGAGCAGCTTTCTGCAGTGTAGAGATGAGACTACAAAGCAAATCTAAAAGTATTTGTGCGTGGTAAACTTTTTCAAAATACCTGACTTAATACTGTCTTGTTTAATTGCAAAATTACAAATTCTTCAATTGGCATTTTTAAATGCTGTCTTAAATTGTATTTGAAGAATGTTATATTTTAGAATTCAGAACAGGATGACTTTGTTAGATTTGCTTGATGTTACTGCAACTCTCCTTTAATTCAGTAACAGAGCTTTAAGAGTGGATTTGTTCTCCTACTATATATGCCTATCTGCTAGTGTATGCATACAAGATTACTCCATTTTTGCTCCTTGTCAGCTTCTTTCTTTGAGTTTCCACACTTGATTTGTGCTTTGAGTATTTTGGACAGCTTTTAATTATGCATGAGATCAAAAAGTAGAGTTTTGCTACTAGTAGTGTTTTGATGTAGTTTTTGTTAACAGGTTGGCTGCAAGTTTTTGGATGATTAGCTGCTATTTGAATTTCCTGCTGATGAATTGTCCTTGGTTATTGCGGAAATCATGTCCACCTGTTACTAAACAATCCATGTTCAAACTGCTGAAAATAAACTGCCAGACAAAGCTGTGTACCTTTGAAAGCAACAATTGAAAAAAATTTTAGCTTACAGATTCTCCATTAATTCAGCCATACATTATTACTAACATTTGGCTTAATTAAAGGTCTAACTGAATTTATGGAAAAAAATGGTGAGTGATGAATGAGGGTGAGATGACCCTGTCTTACCTGACCTCTTATCAGAAATAGTCAATGCCAAGGAAAATACATTATTTGGATCTTCTCTGCATTTTTAATTTTTTCTTTTCCACATATGGAAAACTTCTGCTCAAGGGATGTTGCTAAAACAAATTCTTGCAACATTTGTAGTTCAAAATACTGAAATACAACTCAGATAAATGATTTTGCTAAATAATTGTTATAGATCAGTTCTTGTCAGTTTTGTGCTGCTTTCTATATAAGCTAAATAATTAACATGAATGACTATTGCTCTTCTCAGCAAATCCAAATTAATTTGTTCATGTGCACTGACCATAATAATAGCAGACTTCACGTTATTGAAGGCTATTATTATTCCTATTCCAGAGAAAGCTTGAAAAAATCTTCTCATTATGATTTCACAGTTATTAGAAAAAATATTTTATTGGTATTGGAAAAGAGGACTTTGTCGAAGTAACCAGAAAGCTTGTTTACTTAGCTGAGTTTGCAAAAATGAAGTGTTTTAGTACTTTCAGCATGACAAGAGAACTGCATCCATTTAAGGTCTTGATCCCTTGTGTTCAGTTAAAACAACCACAATTATCTTGTGGCCAGGTAGGCTCTGAAGGTAAAGCTGTGACACAAATGGTATTTGAAGCCTATAGAGTATTGAATAAAGGCTTTAAGAACCAAAATCACTTTTGGAAGAATTCGTAAGAATTCTTGGCTATGCTATCTGTAAGCTGTGAGAGTATCACAGTCAAAACTGTCTGAGCAACTCAGGAATCTCCCATTTGCTCAGTTTTATTGTTAAAATGAAGAACTAAATTACTGATAGCAGATTGTAATTTATAACAATAATACCAAAAGGCTCAAATTTGTGGTATAAGTATGCAAGGTCCTGCACAAAGCTAGAGTAAGAGGTGTGCTCTTCATAGTCTAGGAGGGGAAGCCAGTTGTGTCCTGGGATAGATGAGTATAACAACAAACTCTGAGCAGAAAGAATTTTAGGGTTAATACTTTCTTTCTCTGAAATCCTTAAGGGATTGCTGGTGGGTTTAGTGAAGGAAGAAGCAAAAGAAGGGGGCAAGAGAAGTGGAATAAACATGAAGGCAGCACAGGCATGGACTGTCCAAAGCAAGAGTTATAAGAACAAGGCACACCCCCCATATTTCATTAGTTTTCATAGTCCACTTGACTTGTTTGGAATTTGGTGTCCTGAGTATTCAGGCTCCTGAAATCCGGCTCCCAAGTTTGAAACTTAGAAGTCAGAGGATACTTTTGTTAGGGAATGTTTTATTTACATTAAGGATCTGACTTCAATTCATGGAAATAAGAGAAATTTGAGTTAGTCTATAGAGTCTGGAAAAAACTTCTGCAAATAATTCTTAAGCATGATTTGCAGCATAAAACATTTTAATAAATGCCAGTGTGCAGTAGGAATTCATTATATTCTGAAAGTCAGGCCTTTGGAGTCATGAAGTCTGGTATTTCAATGACAGTAATTTTCAAAGTTTGTGGGCTATTATAAACTTTTCCTTGGTGCAGGCAAAAAAAAAAAAAAATTGCCCAGGACAGAGCCCAAAGAAACTAAATTGTGCCTTGCAAGTAGTTGAGATCCAGCTTGGATGCTGAGCTGCATGCTGCTATGGCCCTGCAGCAGCACTGAGGCTTTGGTGTCAGGTCCATGTAACCCAGAGCCCTGGCTGTGGGAGGAGGTGGGCAAGGAGAGATGCTGGAACTGACATATCCAGCTTATTGCTGGACTTTGTTGCCGTAGCCTTGGGGAATCATTGCCATTTTTCTTCCTTGAGTCCCTCCAAATGTTCTCCATTTGGAAGGCAAGTCTCCTGGCTTCCTGCCCTGTTGAAATTTGTGTATGTGGCATGTTGGGTTCAGAGGTTTGGCCTTTCCAGCCATAGCTTAAATGTAGATGGAAGCACAGTTCTCAGTATCCTGTTTAAGAGCCTTGACTTAAACTTCAACTGTAAATATCTAACTGTGCTTTTTATTCTTGAGAGGTGAATCTCTGAAATGAAAACACTTCTGAATTACACCTGCATTTAATTAATATCTTCTGTGGTTTCCATTTCAGCAGAAAGAGACAGGGTCCAGCTGCTAAAAATAATGTAATGGTTTTGCTGAGGATGTTGAAACATGCTTTATAACTTGTATCTCTGCTATATAAAGTCCATACTCAGCTTCCACAGGCTGAGTAATGAGTAGTGGTCTGCATTACAGTCTTGCCCTTCTCAAAGATGGCTATGTTGCATGTCAGCTGCTTATTTCAGAAGTAAGAACAGTGTTTGAGCTAGCCTTGGTTTACTGAGGTAATGCATATAGCTGGTGTGTTTAGTGTTGCCCGTAGGAAAAGCAGGTAGTAGAATCTTGGGCAAACTTATGGGAAGAATCCTATAACATCAACTTCTATGTCTTCTTTAAGCATAGCAACTGGTTCTAACTTAGACTAATATGTCCTTATGATGAATTTCCGGTAAGTAGAACCCTGATAATGAATTTTGAATATATAATTTGTGTTCTGCAGTCCTATCACTGAACTACAGTTACACAATATGAAACAAGCATCCTCAGGTAGAATTTTTTCTGGTGACTTGAGGAGAGATTAGCAGGATATGACTAAATGAGGTATTTCCTTACAAAGCCATACCAATATATCAGTCATCTGACTGATAACATTAATGCTTTCCTTGTGGTTCCAAAACTTTTTAATGCTTTCAAAATATAAGGTGACTTGAAATTTAAACAAGAACTAGTAAGGAGTCGGCTAAAATTATCACAGTAATTTGCACGGTCAATTTACTATAGTTTTTGTGTTGCCCAGGGTGAAAACTATTAAATTTTGCCTTCTGAGCTGCCATAGGTAGTAGCTGTTTAGGCACTGTATGTGCATAAAAGCAATGACAAATACTGTGCTACCATGAGCTATCTAATCCAGTACCTTGGCGGTGTCACCAAGTCTGTTGAGAACTTGGAAATTTTTTTTTTTTGACTTACCTCAGTTTCAAAGAAATAGTTTCTCAGAACAGTAATTCTAGGAATTTGGACTTCTGCACTGCTTACATGCTTCTGGTTAATGTAGTTTCCTGATGTACTGTGTAGGGCACAATATATTGTATCTGTTCCTGACTGGAGATTATTAGGGAAAAATAGCCTCACTCATAGAGGGTGGCTGTTCTAGGCAGACAGGCTTAACTTGTGCTGTCAAATCTGATATTCCTAGAAAGTTTCTGAAAAATCTTCTTTGGCTGCTCTAGAGCAGAAAGTGCTTTTGGTTCCTATATTTTTGTTTCTGCACTCCTCTTGATAAGCCTTACACAAATCATGAGGTTAGGAGCCGTCATCTTCACAGCTTCTGTTCTGTTGACAAGCTATGCATCAGTTACTGTGCAGTCACTTTCCCCCCTTCTTACATACACTATCCCAGCTCGGGCTTGGCCAGTGTCAGGTCTGTTGTGGAGCTGGCTGGCATGGACTCTATCAGACGTGGGAGAAGCTTCTGGCAGCTTCTCACAGCAGCCACTGCTGTAGCATCCCTGCCTACAAAACCTGGCCATGCAAACCCAACGTAGCATCTGTGTTCCCTTTGTCTTGCCTGAACATTCTCCATTCATTAGTAGGAAGGGTGTAAAGTGGCTAAAGTTTATTCTCCAGCTCAAAAGAATTTGGAAGATCCTTTACAGAGAGTACCAGAAACTACAGCACAGAGTTTCTGCTGCAACCCTTCTCCAACAACCTCTGCATGAGGTTTTTTGCTCATGGAAAAAAATAATAGATTTGAAGGTTGTTAGTCAGAAATAAGCATAGAAACCTGAGTCTGCAATGTGTACAGTCCAAGTATAGGTTCAGAAAGGACAGTTGCTGGAAAGAGAAATAATACTGCATATTCCTCAGTACTGATAAAAATCTAGCAAATAATTAATTATTGTCATTTCAGTTGTTATTATAATTAATAATTTCAGCAAACTTTAGCAAACTGTATTCCAGTAAAAGCCAAGTCTTTATATTTACTGTTAAGAGGAAGTTCAAAACAGAAAAAGAAAACATGATTGGCAATCTCAGAAACCATGTTCAGCTAACCCCTGGAGAATGTCCCTTTCCTGCAAAGAATGCTCTATGTTAACAATGTTCCAAGTGTTAATTCAGGCTGTGGAAAAATAGACATGTGCAGCCAGTGGATGGGTTGAAAACTTGACATAAATTATATAGATAAGCTGTTTGTGAGATTCTGAAACTCATCATGTTTGTGTACAAAACAACTTCCTGTTCTTCCCTTTCTCCAGATATTTTCCCTAAAAATGTATAATAATAGGAAGTTAATGACTGGTGCTGGTGCTATATCAAACTAGTCTTTCAAGTATCCATAAAAATTAAACATCCTTAGAGGGCAGCAGAACTGCACAGGGACAATTATACTTTTACAAAAAAACACTTGTGCTCTACATTGTGAGATCTGTCTGAAACAAATAATGCAAGACTTCAATCGTAGTATCACAAAAACATAGAATGGTTTAGATTGGAAGGGACCTTAAAGACCATCTAGTTCCAGCCCCCCTGCCATTGGCAGGGACACTTTTCCCTAGACCAGGTTGCCTCAGACTCTGTCCAACCTCGCCTTGAACACCTCCAGGAATGGGCATCCTCATCTTCTCTGGGCACCCTCTTCCAGAGCCTCACCACCCTCACAGTAAATGATATCTTCCTAACATCTAATCTAAACCTCCTCTCAGTTTTCAAGCTGTTCCCTTTTGTCCTGTCACTACATGCCCTTGTAAATAGTCTCGTCCAATCCTTCCTGTAAGTTCCTTTCAGGTACTGGAAGGCCACGATTAGTTTATCCTGAAGTCTTCTATTTTCCTGGCTGAGCAATTCCAATTCTCTCAGCCTTTCCTCATAAGAGAGGTGCTTCGTCTCTCTGATCATCTTGGTGGTCCTCCTCTGGACTTGCTCCAACAGGTCAATGTTCTCCCTGTGCTGGGGACTCCAGAGCTGCATACAGCACTGCAGGTGGGGTCTCTCCAGAGTGGAGTAGAGGGGCACAGTAGGGGCTGAATCACCTTTCTTGACTGTCTAATCATGTCTCTTTTGATGCAGCCCAAGATATGTTTGGCTTTCTGGGCCATGTCCAGCTTTGGCTTTCTGGGTCATGTCCAGCCTCTCCTCCATCAGCACCCCCGAGTCCTTCTCAGCAGGCCCAGCCTGTTCATCCCCAGCCTGTGTTGATACCGGGGGTTGCTCCGACCCAGGTGCAGCACCTTGCACTTGGCCTTGTTAAACCTCATGAGATTCCCATGGGCCCACTGCTTCAGCTTGTCCAGGTCCCTCTGGATGGCATCCTGTCCTTCAGGTGTGTCAACTGCACCACTCAGCTCGGTGTCATCTGCAAACCTGCTGGGGGTACACTCGATCCCTTCATCCCCGTCATTAATGAAGGTATTAAATAACACTGGTCCCAGTGCAGACAATCACTATCACTAAGTGTCCTTGTGACTTCTACGATCTATCTGTACTACCAAATAAAGCAAGTGGGAGAGAAAGGGCAAGGGGTAGATGGTAGAAGCACTTTCTCCCCATTTGACAGATTTGGAATGAAACCACACGAGGAAAGTCGAGTAGGTGACAAAGTTTGAATAAAAGAAGACAGTAGCAGAAGTCCAGGTAAGATGTGGGTCTTCTCATTTCTTCTCCCCTTGCCCGTCTGTTAAATATGGCAGTAGCTGAGAGAAAACATGGTGGGGTTTGTAGCATATTGTCTGTGAGTGGGAAGTACAGTGAATTTGTAAAACCTAAAAAAACCCTTTGACCTTCAAGGAGGACATATTCAAAAATGGCTATCTCATTATAACAGAGAAAAAGGTTTAAAAGTTGTCTGTGGGAGTAAACAAATGAGATCTGCAGCAAGCAAAGAGGAAAGCCCAGGTTCTGCAGATCAGATGCTTTTTACTTGGCTGCAATGTTTGAAAGGGAGGTCACCCTCCCTGTTCTCACCTGATTTTTTTTCAGATAAGAAAAATCGGCTCAAAAATGAGCAGTTAGACAAGGGCTGGTGACTTTAGAAGCTTGGAATGTTTACTTGCTTTACTTTGCTTTACATTTTTACTTAAAATTATTCACCAAGAAAATCTTTGACAGACTTCAAACAAAAAATGCCCAGGTTGAATTTAATGTGCATTCTGGATTTAGGCATGAACCCTACTTATCTCATCCTTTCAGTTTTATAGCTTAAGATGCCTTGCTGCTTCATCCTTCTGTGTCTTTTTCTCCATTTTCCTTGCCTGACACAGTGTCTTGGGTGCATACAATTTCTTTCCTCCTTCAGAGTCATCAGTTTTAAATCACAAAAGTTTTTTTCTTTGCTGAAGGGTCACATACTGGTACTATCTTTTTCTCTTTATGTCTTTCTTTAGCTTCTTGAACACTACAATCCTATATGTAGCACCTAAAGAGAAAAAAAACAGGGAGAAAGAAACCAGGGAAGAAAAAATACTACAAAAGAGCTCTAAGGAGACAGGATTTTCTTGTTATTTGTGAAAAACATCAAAATGCATCCACTACTTAACTATTATTTGCTGTGGGGAAAAAAGTCCTTTATTAAACATGAAAACTAAAATTTCAGCTACATTCTTAAAATACAGTGGGCTATAAATAGAATGTGAATAGTGCAGCTGGGCAGCATTATAATAGAATTTCCTTCTGTTATATAAGGGATATAGGGATGACCATCACTCACTGTAAGCTCTCTCATGAATTATGAGTCATTCAACTATTAGTGGAATTAAAATCTATAACACTGCCAATCATTGTCCTGTATCCCTATGGAGCTCTTCCTTTTGCTGTCAGCATGAGGACGTCTGCAGTCTCTGCACATATCATACCAATGATATGTTTATAGCCCAAGCAAAGGAATAGTGATTTAGTTTTAAGCTGCTTCTACAGCTGTTTCATGTTCGTATTGAGAATATTTATTGTTTTCTTGATGAGTTGTTGTCAACTGTAGCATGAAATAATAATGTGTGTGGTTTTTTCCTTTTTTGTACTTAAGCAATTTTGTACAATCTCTACATGATTTGACAGTTCAGGAGTAGCAATGCCAATTAGTTGTCACTGGTCTATGGACTTAAGAGTTGTGATAAGAAGCCACTGGTAAGAAAATGTAGGTAAGAGTGTTTTAAACTTTAGCACACATATAGTATGTGCAATACTCTGACCGAAGAGTAGAGGACTACAGCAGGAGACCAAGCTCAAATCAGGGTGTCAAAACAATTCCTAGTTCCTCAAACTTTGTTTGAGTTGCTTTGAGGGCTATTTTGTTTGTTTTCCATAAATTGCCTCTGTACTAAATACTTGGAATTTTACTGTAATTCTGAACAGAGCTGATTTGAAACAACCTTTTGCAGGGCTGAGAAAACACTGCTTGCTTCAGTCATTCATATATGTAAACAACCTGTCTCATGGTTATGATGGAGCTATGTAACTTTCAGATGCTAGCAGGTATCTAAAATAGGTATGTCAATGTATTTCAAGGTATAATAGTATTTTTGCTGTCTGGGAGAAAAGAAGTACTTTTCTTTTTCAAGATAGGGCTAATGAGGAAACAGAAGCATGTGTTACAGTTAACATGAGATGCTGTACTGAGAATGATTAACAAAGGAAAGCAAAGCCACCTCTTTGTCAGCAACTACAAATAGAGGTCCAATTCCTCTTAATTAGTCTTTCTAATGAGGATTGGCACAGTCAGTGTCACACAATAGAGCTGAAAAATGTATTATTTCTATATTACAGTGTTCATGGATGCACCTAGTTCATCATGGCCAATTAGGTGCTCTGAATTTCAATTGCTACAAATATGACTTCCTTTGATGATATTGGGTGTGCAGTGAGAGGCATAGTTTCATTTATTGGTGTGATCTGTGATTGATCAATTTTCCACAACAAAGAATTGTTAGCAGGGCCACATGGTGAAGCAGTCAGTGGAAAATTCCCTTTGATAACATTTCTATCTAATTTTGGAGCACCGCCACTGCCACACATGAAATACCAACACGATTGAATTTCTTTTTGCTGGCATTTAGCAGGACCTATGGGGGTGTGCAGAAATCAATGGGGGATCAGGAGTCTGGAAAATTGCATACTTGAAGAATTAATGAACTATAATTCTGTATTACATTCTCAATCACATTTTGCTTCCTTTTCATTAATGTAACTAAATTAGTTTTCCGTGGACAGAGTACTTTATAAACTGCAATCATGGTCTTGCTGGGATTAAAAAAAAAAAAAAAAAAGACCTGTTATAATAGTAGCTATTTTTTCATGCAACATGACAGTTGGAAATTTTTAGAGTGAAGAACATATCATCTGCAGTACTGGCTCCACCTGTCACAGCAATTTTAAGATGATTTAACCAGAAGTTCTACTAGATCTGGGAGGTGCTGAGGTAGAAACAGCAGCTCCAAAGACATTACAACTGCTTTTTTTTTCCCAAGATGGGCCTAATTCATTATCCGGGGGAGCAGGGAGAGGAAGGGCCATGGTCTTCACTCTTCTCTGAAGGCTGTATCTGAGATACCTGGTGTTTCTAGTGATGTGTAGAGGAAGTTCTTTTGCTCATGGAACTGTGTTATGGTAGGATAGAACTGGGGGTGGCTCCTCTCTTTGCTGTGTTCCATGGGCCATCTGTAATCTTGCCCTTTATGATTCAAACTTGCAGCTGAATAAAATGTTGGGATGAAATTGTAATTAAAATCAAGAATATTCTATGGTTTAATGACAACTTTGATGTGAGAACCCATACAGTGAAAGGAGTGCCCTAGTACTCAAGATATGTTATATCTTTAAAGAGTTCCTTGAAGATGACAAATCAGAGTGAGACTGTAAATGAAATCAGGCTATAAGGCTGTGATTGACAAAGGAAGAAAGTTCCTTTTGGAGTCAGGTGCAGTGTTAGAAAAAAAGGAGCTGATTAAACTTTACAAAATAGATTTAAAAGTCATTCCAAACAATTTAGGTTTTCTGGCATAACTGATATCTCCCTGGATTATGTCAGCATTCTTAGCCACTCTATTCTTGAGGGTTTTATTCCTCTTTATGATATTTATATGCATGTGGTATATGAGAATGTAGTAGGATGGAAATCCCAAAAGCTGATGTTTTGTTTTAACAGTAAGGTAGCTCCAGTATATTGAACTACTTTTCAGGATCTTGTATTTCTCCACCTGGACCTGTTTTTTGCATAAGATCTCAAATCAAAGGTCTGGTTGAACAGGAGGGTCTTCTCAAGTGTCATCATATTAGAAATCTGTTGTCACATGAAAACCAACACAAATACATTTGGTTCTTAAATGCAAGAGATGGGGCTCTGGAATTTGCAGTAGAGATAATGAACCCTTTCCAAGGCTGCTCCAGAAAACTGAGTCATTGATAGCAAATACCTCATGTAGTACAGTGAACTTTGATTTAGTCCTACTGAATAAGGCGTTCTCCTACTTCCATACATATTTACTAAAATTAGATAACCCAGACGTCATCTTAATCCTACTGTATATTCTGTTATCTGAGCATAAATCTGAATAGTTGAAACATGATCTGTTATATACAAGCCAGACATAATATCCTTGATATTGTATTGACATATGCAAAGGCATGTCAGAGTCTGACTGTTCCAAATGTACCCTTGGAAAAAAACCAAACATGGAAGATTTATCTGTTTAAGCAGCTTCAAAGTCTCCTAAACCACTTCTTCAGTGATCTGTTGCTGAAATTATTTTTCTTTCAGTTTTTTTTTTTTATTTTATTTGTGCTGTATATGGGGCTGGGATATGGGTGGATCTGGAGGTCAGCATTAGGCTGGAAAGGCTGTTGCCATTAAAGTGAGATCTCAAATTTAGCCTGAGTCAGTAGTGACTGAACATTATGGAAGGTGTTGGCTGCTCATTAATCTCTATAACCATATCCAGTGGTAAAACCCTATTAATGCTGGGACAGCAATTGGGAGTCTCTATTAGTTGGCAGTGCCATGTATTACTCTGTCACAGAAAAACTTCCAGTGTGGAGATAACTAAATTCTAAGTATTCACAGCTCCCAATCTGTGGTGTTGACTTCCTAACAAGCAAGGACTTCGGTTTGTATTGACCTGGATAAAGCATTTTATGACAGAAAATGCTTATGGGCTGTGTTGCGCTCTGTGTCTCTATATTTGTGAATGCAGGCTTTTCTAAGAGGAGGATTTGGTGATTAATATTTAAGTCTTGAAGTGAATAATAAAAGTGGTAGCAACCCCCCTCCCCTCCCCCACACTATGGTTCTTTGTTGAGTACAGCTTGACTACATTAGAGCTTGGTCCTGTTGCTGGATGAACGAGAACTGCTATCTTTCTAATTGGCAATTTTATACCACTTTCAGTCTTCAAAAAATCTTATTATACAGAAATTCTCTAATAATATGAATCAGACAGCTAGTTCTCCTTTTTTTCCTTTTTGCACCAGTGGGTAATTTGCTAATGATCTTATTTTACTCTTCAGGGAGCAGAGTTTTCTCAACGTTCCCCAGAGAAAGGGGTATAATAGCTAAAATTGTTGCCACGGTTAAGGAAATGAGTGATTCTAAGGTATAAAGAAGGTATTTGGGAGAGCATGGTTTTTTCATGTCAAGGGGAGCTAGGTGTATACAGCTCTTACTTTCAAAATGCCTCTGATTGTGTGTCTGTTAGAGTGAGGCCTCAGCCAAAAAAAAAAAAATTTGAGTTGAAAAATGGGTATGGAATATGGAAAATATGGAAATAAGAAGGCTGACTGGTTTGAGTTTAAGACAAATGCACAGGAGAAAACCTGAGTATTTGAAAGCCAAATCAAGTGCAACGTAAGCGTGTAATAATCAGTTACCCTGTTTTGTGGCAGGCGGGTATGTACAGTATTGCCAGGAGTGTGTGCACGAATTACATAGGGTAGAGAGAGTTCACGTGTTCGTAGTGTTCTGTGGGCTCGCCAGTCTCACGGGTGTGTGTGTTTTCTCCAGCCGCAGTGTTTCAAAAGCCCAAGTCACAAATCTGCTGCTGTGCAAAATGTCATAGGGTGGAAGCACAGCCAGAGCAGGTAGTGATGAAGTGCTGTGGTATAGCTGCGTAGCTTGTCTCCAGTTTGAGATGAAGGTTACTTCCAGTGACTTCTGTTTCAAACCTGGCCACTTGCATCAGTGGGATGGCAGATTTGGTATGTGCAATTGTGCTCTTTATTTGAAAAGTAAAAACAGGAGAAGGCTACCTCTATGGTAGCCACTGGTAGTCCTGTCATAAATCAGACCAGGACCAGGATGAGACCATTTCCTCTGGCCTATCACACATAGTATAGGATACTATTTTACTTCCTATGGAAGCGGGGGATGTTGCCTTTATTTTTTAATTCTTTTCCCTTCACTCTTCCACGCTTCTTTATAACCAGTTAAAGACCAGAACGTGAAGACTCAGAATAAGGTGTCACTTTTGTTCTGCTTAAAAAAGTCATCACTTGCTGTTGGAAAATAGACATTCTTCCTTTTCCAGTACTTAAACATTTTGTTTAAATTTTTTTCATAAGTGAAAATATAAAGCCTTTTGCTAACTTTCTTTTATGGAGTAATATTTCATTTTCCATCCTTTTCCATCAAACAGGACTTCATTATCACTGTTAGTATTCCATATAGCCCGCTGATATGCCATAGCCACTGGCCAAGCAAAACTTCAATCAGTTTTTCTTCTCTTGTCAGCTCACACCTCTGACTGAGCAGCTGCAAGATGATTCATCAGAGAAGGTTTCACCATAGGAAAGGGGAAAATTATTTCTGGCTGCTTTTCCCATACTAATAAGATCATTTCAGTTGTAGATACTTTTGCAGCCCTTCCTGAGCCATGCTATGCCTATTTGAAAACAAACCTTTTAACCAAATGTCAGGAAATTTTTCCATGAAATCAGTGTTTTTGCTCTGTAAGACACATTTCTGCTGCATTTTCTTGTTTAACAGAGCTGGGACAGTCATATTTTGTCCCATTACAGAGCATGTTACTAGAATTAGTGATCAGCATTAGCTGTGAGAATGAGAAAAAAATTCTGTGCATAAGGAACATCTATATTCTGAAACCCACTGGCATGTGCTTAAGATACCATTTTCCTAAAAAGTTAGTGGTGAGGAGAATTGTTTTGGATTTCTTTTGTTTGCTGCAAAATCCTGAAAGGAGTAATGGGTTATTCAGCATGGATGCAGCAATAGTTCCAGTGCAATGGCAAACAACCTGTAGGGAGTAAGACATTCTTCATGACCTGCAGCATGCTTCCACATATGCTTGTGATGGGAGGCTTTCTTAAATAACTCCACTCCAACTTTGCATGCAGTCATAACAAAACCATAACAATGTATTTCTTTGTTTATTGACATTGGATAAAGCATTTCATCCCAAGTAATACTTCCTGTGTTAGAGATTCACCAGCTAGTTTGCAAATAAATAGAGAGAGTTTGCTTTTGTTGTCACTTTACCAATACTGATGTGACATTCACAGCTTGTTATTCCTGAATAATCAATGAGTTCATCTGAATGCATTCCACTTGTGCCTGTGGTAATGCACTTACACTTATGAGGCTTATAGATTCACAAATAATTTTTTTTGGAGAGAGGAACATAGGCTTTCTTTAATTCATGTCTGTTACTTTGACCTAAATAACACTCATTTCTCCAGCTCATCACCAATAAATACATTCCCCTTTCCCAAAGAAGTATATGCTATCCGGTGTCTTAATGCAATGCTATTAAGTAGCCAGTATGAAGATTAATATCAAGTCTTAACAACAGCTCTTCTCTTTCAGCCTCTAGGCTTACATGCACTCTTGGTTCTCTGGGGTATGTAGCTTTAGCCAGCCCCAGCAAGTTACGTTGTACTGACCAGGTCATCCCAAGCGCTTGGCGCAGTCACTTCTGTTCTGCCTGGCGAGCTGTCTGCCAGGCAGCATATTCCCCAGTGGTAAGGGAACTTCCAGACTGCAGTCCTTTCTTCTTTTCTTTTCTTCTCCTTTTTCTTGAGTAATCTGTGACTTTCTGAGCGAATAGCAGTAGATAAGACACGGACTGCAAGCCAATCTTTTCTCACTACTGTAACGTAATGTTCATTGATCTTCCTCTGATCTCTCAAACAGCTCTGAGGTCCCACTGGCTCCTGGCTGCTCACAAGAAAAAGGCCAGAGTTTATACTGATTTAGAAAGAAACACACTGAGCAGTGGAAGATTGTAAAGGTTTGGCATTTCTCAGTCCTGCAGCACGACTACTCAGATGATTATCTTGGAATTCACAGTGGAGTTGAAAATTCTGTTTTAAACCAGTAGAGACTTACAACTTAATTTGTGGTGCACAAAGCAGCAAAATGTACACTTGCTGCAGTATTCCACTATTGGTAATTTTTATCATTGTAAATACTGATAATGTACATCAGGTGTGCCTGTTTAGAGAGACTGTTGATAGAAAATCAGACTGATGCATCATAGTGAAAATTTCTAATGAGGTTTTGTCAAGGATCTGTAAAGCTTTTAAAAACCAAAACACTCATGATACAGTTGTACAGTAATTCCAAAGAAATTCCAAAAAATTTATTTGTCATGTAAATAAAATACCCAGAGCACATCCCATATACCCCCTTTCCTCTATAAGAAAAACACAACTCAAAACCAAATGTGGGCGACTATGCTATACCTTGTAGTTCAGGTGTTCCCCACATACTAATATTTTTATTACCTTCAAATGTGGAACAACCTGTTTTCAATGGATAAGGAAGTCTCTGTTTTTTTTAAAGTTTGTGTTTGAACAGCTTTCACAAAGTACTAGATAAGAGTATGTCTATCTAGGCACACATTATTATTCTCAGAAAAGAGATTTGTTACCTTATTGTCGCTCACAATTTATTTTCTTAGCCAGTTTACACTTTATCCTATGAAAATAGCAAATGACATAAATGGGAGGTAACAGGGACTGTGGGCAGAATTTTGACATATTTCACATGTATCTCAATGGTCACATCATACCTCTCCTTCATATCTGCATCCTAGAGGATACTAGATCAACTGCTGACTTACTTTAGGAGTTTGAGTCCTAATTTATTACTTTAGTTGTTAGTTTTAAAGGTTCAACATTTAAAGAAAGGTTGAATCCTTGCTTTGGCTGAAGTGGCCAGTACACTGAGAGTTTAGTAGTTGTTCAAACTCATGGTGGAGGGTGATTAGAGCTTTTTGTTTCTGAAGGCAGTTTGCACATGTTGTGCCTCCCTTTGTGCTGGTTGTGTAGGCACCTCTCCATCAGCTTGATGCTCAGATATGTATGCTACTTCTGGTGTAAAACACAGTGGTAAGGCAGTGAATCTGATAGGGAACAGCTCAGTTTTACCCCTGTTTAACTCCATACTCCTGGTATTCCCTAACTGTTAATAGCACTCATACTCCAGGACCTATTCTTTAGTACAGCTTACTGTGTACCTGAATGCACTGGAAATGAACATGTTATAAAGTTCTCTGCATCTCTGGTGAGTCCCTGAGTTCAGGTCTCTTTAGAACATGCTTTGGTGGATTTTGGATCTAGTGAGTGCATCAAAAAAATCCATTCTATGATAAATTGTTATTGTAAAGTTTAGTCACTGGATGTTGTTCATTTAAGAGACACACTTCCCAAGGAATTTCCAGGAGAAGGAACATGTGTTGTGTTTCTACCTCGTGATTAAGCATTTGTTTGGAAACCCAGTTGTTTTCTTTGACGGTTAGAGAGGAGCCTGCAGTCAGTTATGTTGTGAGTCAGAGGTGCTGGTGTAAGTCAACAGGAACTCCACAGGATAGGGCAGCCCTTCTAACCTAAAATTGGTGTCCTCAAGAGCATAAACAAGGACCAGAGTGAGTATTTAATGTTTTGATATACCCCTAGAAAAAAATCTTTGTTTTATCAGGTAGCCTGCACTACTCGAAGGGTTAACATCTTATTACATGAACTGGGACCTAATTCTTTTCTTCATATTACAGGCAGCCTACCACAGATGTCAGATTACCTGTCATGTATTGTGACAAAATGAGTTGTTACTGTGTAGGCAGTAAATTGGGATTAGCAGAACCTCTGCTGCTGTTAGGCCCAAAATCATGAGCCAAGTACTTTTATGGAAACAGTTCAAAACTTCACTGCAATTAATTCTGCAAATTCAAGTGTCAGTAATGCAAATAATTCTGTGAAACCCAGAAATACCAGAGACATTGTTCTTTCATTGGATGAATATAGCAATTTCCTCTGTGTGAAATTTCTTCTGTTTTGTTGTTCTTAATAAACAGACATTGATGAGTGCTCAGATGGCTTTGTTCAGTGTGACAGCCGTGCTAACTGCATTAACCTGCCTGGTTGGTACCACTGCGAATGCAGAGATGGCTACCATGACAATGGGATGTTTTCGCCAAGTGGAGAATCCTGTGAAGGTCAGTGTCTAAAAAAGGTGGGGTACTGTTATGGCTCACATGAAAATGTCTAGAAAATACCAAGTGTTTCAGATTGTACTGGTCACGCATTGTCTTGAACACTGCAGTGAAATTTAAACCTTGACCCAAAAGAATTGTAGTCTAAATAAGCATCATCAACAAAGGCAGAAGAATATAAAGTACGAACATACCTATAATGTGGAGCATTAGTGGAGCATTTCTGTGTTTCACTAACATAATATGTAAAGTCGGGCCTGGGGATTTAAATGCAGTTTCTCTGGGCCTACATCTGCTTCTGTGCTTGTCTCTTGCATAGGTGATTTCCCATGGGCTGATAGCATGCACTGTAATCTGTCACTCCACAGTAACCTGTTTATATGTCACATTCTTTGTTTATAGAAATGGGCCTCAATCCAGACCTCATTTCCTCCATTTGGTTTTCCTTGTACACTGAAATAGTTCATGATAAAAATATTTCCCATTGCAAAAAATGATAATGCATCCCTGAGACCCCTACCTGTACCTTGGTTAATACTGTGGTGTTTCTCCTGTGTAATGGCTAACTGCTTCTAGAAGGCTGCAGTTTGCAGACATACATTATAAACTAGGAAGCTCAGTGGATGTAGGGCTGGGGCAAGGTGTAGGGGACATGAGAGTGACACGGGAGACAAGGAGATGGAAAGGTTTTCTGTGTTTATGAATGATGTTAGCGAGAACAGCAGATTAATAAGAACACAGTTATTTTCAGATGCAGATCTCTCAGTATGGAATGCTATTCAGCTCTTAAGATATTTCATGCTGCTGCTCTTAAATAACAGAACAAACCAGTCTTTTTTTGCCATGGGCTTCTTAGGGCAAAATTATCACCCTTTCTCCCTTCTTTCTCTGAGTGCTGAAATATTCAGTGCTCACAGTGTAAGCTTTCTTATTGCTGTTTAAACTCACATTGGTGGGCTGCATCGGTCCCAAAGGGAAGCAATTGAATTAATTTCTCTAAGGCAGACATACAGACAGTTCTCCAGGAGTGGGAATGACCTTTCTGGTATACCCATCATCAATACTTTATTTCAACACATTTTCATCACAGCTGAAAGCCTGTATTCCCAGGAGGAATCAGCAATTTGAGGCAACCACTGCTTTCATAAGTCGAGCTTTCTTTGTCAAGAACTAACTAAATGTCAGTGTTAGCTGGCCAGGAGTTAGGACAGGAAGGCGCAAAGAATAAGTTGTGATCCCTCTGATTATAACATTGCATTTCTGTCACTCATGGCACAGGTTATAAATACTACAGCCAGGCATTTATGGAAATATTCTCAAGATCCCAAGTTTTATCTTCAGTGTCAGTATAACACTTATCTCATGGGTTGAAGATAGTGGTTTGGCACATGCTGTCTCAAGAGAGATACATGATACAAAGTGACTGTGTTAAGATGTGTGCATGCAAGTAGCAATTAAGCAGCAATTTCTAAACAAATGTAAAGCCAAGGGAAAAGAAACGTGGGGATTGCTATATGTATACAGAAGCGGCAATTATTAGACTGTTTTGACCTTTTCTACAAAGAGCCAGCAGCTCTTTATTAAACATACACAGAGGATAATAAGTAATTAGAATTAAATCACAGATGCCAGGAAACTATCTTCACTGCTGATAACCCTAGTCACTAACAGTGGAACACTTTCAGTTTGATTGATTGCCGCTCCAAACTTTGGAATCCTTAGCAACTTGAGGTCATAAAATCATAGAATGGCTTGGATTGGAAGGTGCCTTAAAAATCACGTAGTTCCAACCCCCTTGGGCAGGGACACATCCCCCTAGACCAGGTTGCTGAGGAAGGTTAGGTATTTGATTAGTCTTACTACATCACTTTTTATTGGATTGAAGCTTGTGACATGTTGTCTCAGATAAAAATAAAACCAGAAAGGGTGTGGAGAGACAACCTAAAATCCATTGCAGTATGGAAAGTTGAACTTGCAGTAGCACAATACAGTAGTGCAGAAGCAATCATCTTCTCTGCTGGCAGACCTTTTCTACTGCAAGGGATTTCCCTACTGAGTTTAAAGACAAAAGAAAATGGATTGCTTGTGACAGTTCTTCAGTAACCCCTGGTTAGATGTGATTAGATTGAGCTGTTGGTGGATGGTCTTTTAGACAGTCATTTTAATGGGGCAGCAGCTTCCAGGCTATACTAATCTCAAATTTCAAATTCAGTTCTCCAATTCTCACTTTCAACTCTATCCAGGACCGGTGTCCTCTGAAACTTTCTGGCTTGTGCAAGTGCTTCAGCTTGCAGAGCTGTAGAAGGAACAGTGCAAACTGCTTCAAAGTAGTTTTTCATATAGAGTGCATAATAGGCTTGACTTGACTTGTCTTTTGTAAGTTTTAGTTGCTTTGAAGTAAGTTCCTTCTTTCAGTGGAAAAAACCTGTAAAAGGCAAGGAAGTGTGGATTTAAATTTTCCTTCTTGATTGTTCTACTTGGTCTTTCTCAAATCTGGGTCTGTTTGTGTCCCCTGGACATGTGCTGATAGTACTACACACAGCATTTCAGTGATCAGTGTAATCAGTTCTTTGTTTCCTTCAGCAAAGCCTCCAATTTTAAAAATCCACGTGGAAACACCTCTGTTAGAATCACAGAGGCATAGGAGCATGTCCTTAGAAACCTTATTTTAACAGAATTCCAAAACTGCACCTACCCCTTCTGCAGGAAAGTATTATGTCCCTTTAGGACATAATACTAAATATTCCTAGCTAGAGGTAGGCTCCTTGGTAGCACCAGACCTTTTCAGTGCTTGATAATGAAATAATAGTTACTGAATTGCCTATTTTACACATCTGTTGACCTTGGCTACTGCTGCTTCTTTGGCACAACTGAGAATATTGAGTATTTTGACTAATGTACTTGAATGCAAAGATTCATAATTCCATTTTATTGTACCTACAGGCAATGGAAGACCTAGAGATTCCTTTGCTAATAGTTTTGATTCACATTATACCCCTAGGTAGACCTACAGTGTCTATAAAAGTTACTGACACAAATTATGGGAAATGCAGCTGTAGGGCTTCAACCTCTTAGTAGCACTTGCTGTTTTTCCCTTGGAAATAGAATTATGTTATGTCTCATTGTAATTCCAGAAAAGGGAAATATCAGCCATGTAGTCCTTGAGAATTGTATGGCTTTGGGAAGTCTTAAATTTTATATATGTAAATATAGCATTCAGCATGATACATTAACTGGTATCTTTCTCTTTGCCCCCTGACAGCTTTTCTTTATAGTTTCTTTCAACAGTCTTATTGGTGCTGAAGGTTGTCTCTTATGTACCATTTCATAAAGCGAGCTGGGCTAAGGGAGTAGATATTGCATCCTCAGGCTTCATTGCCGTAAAAAAACTAGAACAACTGAGGGCAAAATCCTAAAATAAGAAAGTTCAGGCCCCATTAATGTTTGCCCTGCAGTTCTGTGTAACATCCTGATTCCTTTGAATTTGTCCTTTGCAAAGTCTAAAAGCTTCCATAATCAGTGGAGGAGGGAGGCTGTATTGGTTCGTACCAGAATAGTGCAAGTTATACCTCATCAGTTGTTGGACGTTTGGCACACATCCACATCCAAAGAACAGCTCACCTAATTAAGGCAGCCCCTTAGGACTTACCAAGAGTATCTGTCAGGTACCAGCTGTTGTTAGTATGGAATATGAGATCAATGTACCTTCACTCTCAGCAGGTACTGCATTCTTTAAATGAGACAGATGCAAATGGAAGGTTTGGGTAGATCAATCCAGAATGCCCAATTCATGAAAGAATCCTTTTTGGTTGTAAGGATTTATCCATATGTGAACTCCCATTTGGGTTTTCTGTTCTGAAGCATATTCTTCTTCTGCCATCCTGCCTCCAGAATTAGAATCACTTCCTTCTGTGTGTGACAGAGCAGCCTGCCTGACAGCACAGAGGCTGAAGCTCTACTTCAACACTGTTTTCAACAGTCCAGGATAATGAGGGATGGAGGCATATTACAAGCCTCAGTATGCTCCCCAGCCTTCCTGACGGAGCTAAGTCCAAAACGGTCACTCCAGCATCCATTGCTCTGGATCTGGAAGGTAGAGAAATTGCTGGCTGTCAGGGTATCTCCGTTTATTTCACAGTACATCCAGTATTTTAACTAGTACATGAAATTTCTTGTAGTTGAAAATCCGCTGTCAGTTTTGAGTCCTACACTTAGGTTTCTCAGAAGCTTTGTTTTTGATAGCACTTAAGGGAAGCAGGAAATATAAAATCACTACTCTTCAGCAAGAAACCTTAGTAGCACTTACAAAGCTCCATCAGAATCCTTTTGCTTTTATTCATGATCATTAAAGGTCAGCAAATAAAGTGACTTCTTTCTTCTTTCCATCTATCTATCCCAAGGAGAGCTATAGGCGTTAAGGCTTCAATACTGAATTTGGGAGCCCAACTTAAGCATCACCAAACAGAAGGCAGATACGGAGACACATTAGTATTTAAATATTCTGAAGTGTGGGAAGAATACAAAATTTTCAGAATTTCTCATCTTCTGTGAAAGGACTGATAAAACAGAAACTTGACCACTATATTTCATAAGACAGCAATTTGAACACACTTACTGTATAGGGAGACAACATTTCTGTCAAGCTGTTGTTACCAACATCTGAAGTCTCAGCTCTTCCACATCTGGTAAGCACTCTCACAGGTGGCTTATATGAGCTCAAAAATAAATTATTCACAATTCACTTGCTCTTTGAAGAATAATTACACTAGTCAATAGATTTACTCAGGACAGAAAATAACAGAAGTAAAACTTTCTGCTCAGGTGAGCTTGGGCTCCCTAGCAAATGCACTCCTTCCTTTTTTACCTTAAGTAAAAAGTACTCGGGTATCCTCGTACTTTCACCTCGCTGAGCTAATGCTATTCCTCAGAGCAAAGTTAACTGAGAAACTTCCGTTCCTTCAGAGCAAAGAACTGTCTACCCTCCCAAACCATCTCTACCAATAGTTCTCAGTGATACAAATGTTCATCTTTTCTTTACAAAAATTAGAGTCTAGCCAATATCAGAATGATTCTGGTCTCAGGCAGACCCTTTAGGGCTTTTTGGTAGTCTTCTGCGTGTAAGTCTGGATAGTTCATCAGAGGACAGATAGCTGCAACTTTCCATCAGCTATATCAGAGTGGGTCTCTCAGCCTTTTGTCACTTCCTAGCAAGGTGTGCACAGTTCTTTTGTTTTCTAATTGTGCCTTGTTTATGTTCCTTGTGAGTTTATTGTGAATTTTTGCATCTGCCATTTGTGAGGTTTCTCTCTGTATGATTCAGCTTTCTGTTTTAGAGCTATCCATAGTCGTTACAAGATCTTTTTCTAGAATACATCCAAAAGACTGATTTGATTTTTCAATGGCTATTTTCCCATGCGCTTTTCAAATGAATCTCATCTGACATATTATTCTTTGCTCAGTAAATATCACAAAATGCTTCTATATTTCACTTTTAATATCTGGGTTTTATACTTTTATTATCAACAGCCCTATCATCACACTGTTCATCCATTTCTCCAGGTGAGTAAGTTATTGGGCAGCACACATTCTGGCACAGATTCTTGCAGAACTTCCTTGGGACGACTCTCCGTTGTGACAACCTAACCATTTTTTACTGCCCTTTATTTCACAATAATTATCCCCTTTTATCCCTTTTTTTCTAAACAATTATTTATTATTATTATTATTTATTAACAAATATAATTATTGTTGATCTGTGAGTCAGTGACCACTTTTCTTCCATGACACATAGTTCCTGTAAGAGCATGCACTGAGCAAGGAAGGTCATGAACAAAAGTATTAGAGTATATGAAATCTATCCCTCTTTAAAATATTTTTCATTACTATAGTATACTTTAAATCTGAATCTGTCATATGGTATCTTGAAACAATCTTCTTTCTATCTGAAAATGTTATCCTTTTGGTTGGTAGTTTTAATTCATATTTAAATCTTCATCATTTTAATGTAATAGCCTCTTTGAATCAAAGCACTACCACAGAGATTTTTTTTTCAGCCTTTTAAATTCCTTGAAGGATGTTGAACTTGTGGTCACTGTTGGTCACCAACGTAGGGTAGTTGCTCAGCAGAGACATTCTGAATCAGATGCTGCTTGCTGCTCAGGGCCAAGTGAAATGGTGCTTTGTCCCTCTAGGTTTCTTTGACTACCTCTTCCAAGAAACAGTTAATCTATTAAATACAGTTTTGAGTCACAACCTGGAGCAATTGAAATTCCCATTTTTATGGAGTTTTCTGTCTCTGCAGGTGGAGTTTAGTCATTCTAACTACTGTCACCCTATTGTATGACTTTAGTCCGGTATTTTTCCTGTGTAGGCAGGAAATTATTTGTGATACAATTAACTCCTAGTTTTCTGTAATGTGTATCACTACTTCTTCTCCCATGGTATTTCTTTGTTATTGCAACATTCAGTTGTACCTAGAGATGATGGTAAGAAAAGGAAAATCCTTAAAAATACTACAGATCAAAGCTGCAGTAATTTTTCATGTAGGTTAGATAAATAAGAGCTGATTCTCAGTTTAGCACTAGATAACAAGTTAAGTTTCATTTCTGGTTTTTTATTGAGGCAAACTTCCAAGTCTTTTGAGACAAAATGTTCTAATGTCATGATATTAAAGCTGCTTGGTTCTTAAACAGTATGTGGTAAATAGTCCAAAGTGAACTGTTTGTTTTTGTGTGGTTTGTGGGGGGTCCTTCAGGGTTTTTTTTGTTTTGTTTTATTTGGGAGGGGGTGGGGGTTGTTTATTTGTGTGTTTTGTTAACTATATGGGAGCAGTAATAAAATGGCTTTGTAGCTGTATATAATGGAATATGCAACCTGTAATCCTACCATCTTCCCTTTTCAAACACAAAAGATGCAGGGCCCAGTGTCCCTTGTCCATAGCTGGTTATGGCTGTAAACACAATTTCTGTAACATAATGCACCATTGATTAAAAGTCTAAAGTAAAGAAAGCCAGACAAAGTTTTGCTTGGTTTGGATGATTGGTGTGCAAGTTCTTTGCTGATAATGCCTGAAGTTTGATGTGGATGAATAATGCAGATGAGAGTTTCATGCATGAAAAGCTGGTGTTTCTCTTGCTGCATCATAAACACACTGCTGTTTCTGATTAGGTTAGAATCAAAATATAAATAGCTCCTGCTGTGACTAGGGATATTTAAATTGCCCTATCCAAAACATTTATTTTCATGAATCAAACAACTGAAAAAAACAAGGTTGGGAATTTTCAGAAGTTTTCAATGCCAGATAAGCTCGCCTCAATACCAATGATGAAACCTCCATTATTTTCAGTTACTGGGACTGTGTTGAAAAATAAACCTCAGAAGCCTTTTTGTCATGGAAAAATTGCGAAACAGACTTGTATATATGTGCCGAATGCAGAGTCAATGTTTATAGGGTCAACATTTGTTGTCTAAAGGAAACCTTTCTTATTTACATGACAGCTGAACTTTGCCCAGTTATCTCATTAATTATGTCTGCCTTCTGTTAAGTATCCAGGTTGCTGAGAAGTGACATTATTAATTTATGACAGCTGTGTAAAGTTTTGTACAAAAGAATGTTCTAAACGAATACAAGTTTCAGAAAGTAATTTATTAAAAATTACTTTGATAATAAAGAGAATCCTGCTGTTAACCCAAATCATTACATTTAAACACAATTTGTTCTTGTTATTGCATAACTTAAAACCAGCTATACCTTAATTTTAAATTGCCAGATTATATTACTTTCAGGTTGGATTTAAGAGAAAATATAGGAAGGAGAGAGCAGCTCTTCCATCCCTCTGCTCTGCCCAAACTGGAGTCACTCAAACCATTCCTGTTAGTTACTTCTCTACAAATCTTCAAGTTTAGAGTCCGGAGAGCCTCTTCAGGGCCGTCTGTTCCACTGGTTATGTATCCTGACTGTTGGGGTGGGTTTCCCTGTCTGATGTACCTGTGATGTTTCAGGTGTTCAGGTCCATGCAAACAGCCACACTGAATTAGGTTCATGGTCCCAGTTATCTTCTACCCTGTTACAACAGTGACTGCCTCCAGATGCTTCAGAAGGCAATGAGGTAGAAGATGTAGAGATCTGAGATGATTCTCCTGTTCTGGATTATCTGATATGCAAATAAGCCTACCATGGGCCCTAATGCATGAAATGTGATCTCTCTCCCAAAATCTGTTAGCATTGCAAATTGAATATTCTTGCTAACTTCATACACTTTTGGCTATGCGATTGTTTTTTGCCTCTTAGGATTCTGTAGCAGTGAGTGTCATAGCGTTTGTTTATGCATTGCAGGAAAAGTTATTTCCTTTTATCAGGCTTAAATTTGTTGTCTTTCAGTTCTGCTGACTGTCCCTTGTCTTGCGTGTTAGGCAGTATGGAGAAAAAAGCTCTCAACATGTCTTCTTTGGAGTATTCATTATTTTTTTGGTTATATCCCTTCTTGCTGATGTTATTTTAGGATGAGCAATCCATTTTTTTTCATTTCTTCTCGAATGATATGTCCCTCAATCTTCCCATAACCCCTAGTAATTTTGCAATTCTTTTTAAGATGATGCCACTGTTATTGCACACAGTATTTGAAGGAAACACACAATGCTGCTGATTTGTACAATGGAATTATAATAATTTCCCTGCTGTTTTTCATCCCAATTCATATTCATGTTAGCAACTTGTTTACTTTTTCGGGTTTTTGACCACAGCCACACTTGGAATTGAAATGATAATTGAATTATTTTGCTTTAAACTGAATGTGCTTGAGATGGATTGGAGGTTTCATTTCCATTGTTGAACCTAAAGCTGAGTGTTTTATTTATTAGGTTTTTATGCTGGTGGTGAAAGATATATTCATGACCATGTCGCTAATTTTATCTCACTCCTCTAGTGGACATTTAATCATAACAACACTAATTTTTAATGAACTTTAATCAAGAACTTGGGCCATACTGTTGAGAAATTGTATTTAGAGTTGAACTCAATATATCGATATTTACAATCACCATAGTTCTAGTCTTTACTCTGTTTTCCACTTTTTATTGCATATATCCATTTACTTCATGCCCCTTTGAAGCTTCTTTCCACTATAATTTTTCTCCATTTGAACAGCTGAAAAAGCTAAATAAAGACTATTTGGGTAGAAGGTAGTGTGTGCTGCTAGCTTGCCCTTGCAAAATAATTGTATATACCTTGATGAGGTAGGCCTTTAAAGTACTTTTTAATTCTTTGAGATATAACTGTTTTGAAGTAATTTTTTTATTCAGTGGAGACGTGAATTTTTTTTCTTTATTTTCTATTCTAGACACAAGGGCTATAGCTGACACTGCAACTTGAATATTTAAAATATTCTAGTTTTCACATTCTAATAAAGGATGAAATTTAAAGCATGGTGTGCTTGCTTAAATGAGCTTACAGGTCAGACATCACCTTTCACATTAAATTGTCATCAAGGGAACTCAAATGTGCTAGACAGAGCCAGCAAAAGGTTTTAAGAACAAGATTCTGAAGTTGCTCTTGTTTCACAGAACTTGTCTCATGAATGGTTGCCACAAACTAAGGCTCTTTAGGGGAGCTGAGAATTATTCTTGCTGTCATATGCCGTACTCAAAAGCAGTCACTTAGAAATATGTATAGAAAAACTCAAAATATCAAGTTAAAACATGACCTAAAAAATCTGATGTGACTTGTAAAATATCTTTTGGGAATTTTTGAGTTATTTCTCCCCATGCTGGTGTGAAATACAAATTCATTTTCAGCTGAAGGCCTTAATGGCCAGGAATCATTTATATTGACTGCCACAAGAACATTTTTGTTAATTGAATGTGGTCTAAAAGCATTACATGGCATGTTTTTGCAGACATTGATGAATGTGGAACTGGAAGGCATAGCTGTGCCAATGACACTGTTTGCTTTAACTTGGATGGTGGGTATGACTGTCGATGTCCCCATGGCAAGAACTGCACAGGAGACTGTATCCATGATGGCAAAATCAAGCACAATGGTCAGATTTGGGTGCTGGAGAATGACAGATGCTCTGTCTGCTCGTGCCAGGTCAGTACAAATGGAAGTAGCTGCTTCTGCAAGGTGGTGGTAGGGACGAAGGGCAGAGCGTCAGGATTCAAGTGAAATTCCTGTTTTAGCTGCCTTCTCAGGTGCACGTGTGGAGCTACAGGAATAAAATCATATATTACATGGGGGAGATATTACATTGTATTACATTGGAGATGGTTTCTCTCTCCAACCTGCATGAGTAAAACATTCATTGGAAGTTTGTTTTATGGTACTGGGAGAAGGATGAAAGCACTGTTTTGTTAGCAGAGATGCCGCCTGTGGTCTCTGGGTGGGAGTAACAGCATTTTCATGCAAATAAACTGTCTAGACATCTATTGGGGCTGGAGACTGACGCCAGTGTCTTTAGCAGATGGCTATAAATAGAAGTAGGTTCTGTGTCTGCAGAATAATTCAGTTTAACTTTCTTAAATGTTTGCTGTGGGAAGTTTGGTCCCAAGCTAAATGCTGAAGGGGAATGAAGGCCCAAAACACTGCTGACAGTATCCTGAGCATTTCAGCAGCTCGACTGTCGCGTACATGGTTTAGTTTCAGATCACCTGTCATCTTCCTGCGTGAATAATTAGAGAACAGAGGGGTTGATCTTCCTTGACACTCTCCAATCTATGAAACTGAAATATACTATGAAGTTTAAAGCAAGATTCATCAAGCATCTATATGAGAATTACAAACTTAGTGCAATCCATTAAAATCTAACCCTTGGGAAGAACAGCTTTGTATTTCACCACCTCAGGGGAGAGCTGCCTGGATATTGGTTGAATGAAGGATGTAGAAATAGGGGAACTTTATGGTAGTTACTGAGTGTGTATTGGGATTTCTGGCTTGGTTTGAATTGTATTTTGACAAAGATACTGTGTAGTGGAAAACTTGTGAGCTGCTAATGGCTTAGAATCATGGTAAAAAATAAAATTTTGGCTGGAGTATGGCTGTAGTTGTGCAAATTTCTGCCACTGCTGTATGTCTCTCTTCTAAAAACAGAATGGATACGTGATGTGCCGGCGAATGGTCTGTGACTGCCAAAATCCCACCGTTGACCTCTTTTGCTGTCCTGAGTGTGACCCGAGGCTCAGCAGTCAATGTTTACATCAGAGTGGGGAGCTTTCCTATAACAGTGGTGATTCCTGGGTACAGAACTGTCAGCAGTGCCGCTGTCTGGTAAGGTTCCTGATTACAGCAGCAGAGACAGGAGGGAAAAATGGTATGCGATATTCTGATCTGTGAATAGTTTTATTTTCATGCATTAGCATCCACTTAATTTCCCCTGAAGAACCTGTATAATCAAAATCGGGTTTTTGTGGATTTTTGTCAGTATTGTCAAGTTCCTGTCAAAAATGTGTTTTGACGCAATAGACGTAATATAAATTATTTAATCATGAAGGTGGTTTCAGCAGAGTGGAGGTCATTTGGATATGGCACCTACACAGCAATACTCGTGTTCACTTATTCAGAGACTGATGAAGTTCTATAGGGAAATTCTAAATATGTATTTATTATCACAGCTGATAATTTCAGGGATGCTGGTATACTAAAATTTATTTATTCATTCAGACATTTTGAGTAACAGAAAAATAAGACAACTTTATGCATTTTTCAAAACAGTGAAATGAGATTTGAAAAAACCCACATCTGTTAAAGCTTGTTATCTTTTTCCTTGGCATGTATTTCGGAGTCTAAGCAAAAACTATTCTGCATAATGCTTCTCAGGAAGTTTCTGTGACGGAGAAAATCCCAAGATAAAAACAACTAGCTTTTATCACAGGTTATCTCCAAATATAAAGGCTAGTCCATGTAGCAGCTTTGGCTTGTCAGCGTGTCATGAATAACAGCCAGAAACCCATTTCTGTAGACTATGCTTTCAGTGCTAAAATCCAATGAAATAGATTACCATGTGCTTTATTAAATGTCTTAAAAATGAAAAAAAACCCCAACCTACAACTTCAAATCTCAATAGCTCATGAGATCACATCAATAGATGTTTCTTTTCTTTTGAGATGCTACTTCTGTAGCAAAAGCCTGCTTTCTTTCAGTGGTCATGGATTTTTTTGGGTGACAAAGTATTGTCTACTCCTTGTACTGTCCATCAATGCAAAAAATAGATTTAAGTATCAAGATCAGTAACTGGATTAAAAGATTACTTTCATTCTTACCATCATGCAATTCAAAAAGAAGGAAATTGACCCAGATGAGAATTTTTTAAAAGACTAACTTCACAATACTTTCTACAACAAGTGAAGGAAATTTGGAGCTATGACAAGTGTCTGTGACTTTTTTTTCAGCTTCTGCTCTGGAGATAGTGGACTCCTTATTCTCGAAGTCTTAGATAGATTTTTCATGAATAAACTGATTTCCTAGGACCAAATGCTGTTCTTTTTGCCCTCCCTTAAGTCCAGACTATTCAATCTGTACTCAAATGAGCTGAATAAATTGGAGGTCAGAGATGGACCTGCTCCAAAAAAAAAAGAGCATTAATGAGTTCTGTGAAGTCTTTTCTTTGACCAATAGATCTGCAACATTGGCCCTTGTCCAGAGTGAAGGGAAGCTGATTCCAGCTTCTAGTAACTGATACGATTCATTGAACATCTTTAGATTTGTGTTCAGGCATACAGTAACTTCCCCTAAGGATATATTGGCCCAACACAAGTCTCTGCTCAGACCTTTTCTTACCCTGACTGTACTACACCCACCATGCAGAAGGTGTGATAAAGTTTGGAACTTCAGCTATTCTGCATAATATCCTAAGTGGATGGTAAGTGGTTGGAGGTCCTCTCACTGCAAATGTGCTGGTGTTCCCTGTTACATTGGGCTGCTGGTAGCTTGACACCCTTAATCCAGCCAATGCATTTGTAACCATGGCAGAGATAAATTTGAGGGCTTTCTATGGCAAGCCAGCAGTCCAAACTGTGAGTAAGAACTAGGTGAAACTGAAGATTTTGGCGTAGTTTAGTGCAGTCATGTTACAACTTCTGTCACTTGCAGAAGTAGGGTGTCACAAGGACAGGCCCATATCCTGTATTACATAACTTTTATGGAGAATTTTCAGCTGCAGCTTGATGGAGAGTGTACTGAAGTAAGTTAAATCTAATATACTTCCTGAATGGCATGCAAAAAAAAACATCTGATCTGCTGTGTGTCCCGCGGTCAGTGAATATCAGTGTTTTCTGTGCTGAATTCTGAACAGGACTAGATGGGAAAAAATAGCCAGCTAGGAAACATAGTGCTGATTCAGAGGAATGGGTGAGAAACAAAATAAGAGCTAATAAAAATGTCTTGCTCTTTCTGAAAACAGCAAGGAGAAGTTGACTGCTGGCCGTTGCCATGCCCAGAGGTGGACTGTGAATTCAGTGTCCTCCCCGAGAATGAGTGCTGCCCACGCTGTGTCACTGACCCCTGCCAAGCAGACACCATTCGCAATGACATCACTAAAACATGTCTGGATGAAACCAATGTCATTCGCTTCACTGGATCTTCTTGGATTAAGCATGGCACAGAGTGCACCCTCTGCCAGTGCAAGGTAATAGAGGTTATAAAGATGAAGCTGAGATGCTTCTTCCCAGCTTGTTCTGTGGCACATAAATATTAATGTACTAAGTCCAGTCAGTGAACAGTTGGTGTCCACACTTGTTTTAAAGCAGCAGAGATGACAGTAAAAGTGTTCAGCTTAGTTAACTGTACTCTTGCATGTAGTAGAAGCACAGTTTGATGTGTGAACAGGTCAGAAGCAGGACAACAGTCCATGCTGCAGAGTGCTGTGGGCATGGTACTGGGCTTTGCTTTTCCACCAGGATAGCTTAATTCAAATTTAAACATGGAGCTCCAAGCTCCATGCTATCTTGGAAACATGCAAATATGGCTATGTAAGCCTAGACTTCACACAAGAAATTTGTTCAGTGTGATACTATAGTGTTACTGGAACTGATTGAATTGCTTTTTGAGAATAGTAATTGTTTTCAGAATAAAAGGACTAGTTATATAGTTATATAGCTTTTGTACTTTAAAATTAATCAACGTGTTTAGAACATTTACTGGTTTTGTAGTCAAAGAAATTATTGTCTGAGGAGAAAAATTAATAGCTATGAGCATATGTGAATTCTGGCATCTCTTTTTGAGAATGAAAAGGAAAAAGGGCTTAACATAAGTGTTTCTATTCAAAGTAAGACTATAAAGTGAATTGTGTTTTCTGCCATCCGGTACTGAAGAGTGGCAATATGTGTTAACACAGTAGCCAAGGAGAGAGAGACAGCAGGATTCATGCATAGCTCTTTAATTATTACTGGAATTCACAGTTGATTTTGGGCTTTATGTTCTTCCCAAGCAAGATGCTTCCCAGACTCCAATACATGGTACAATTAACTACTTTGAGAAGGTGCTCATAAAAAATAATCTATCTTCAACACCTCCTTCTGTGAGAATTCTGTGTGATCAGGCAGCAGAAGCTGTCAAGCATCACTTCCTTCCTCCACTTTGCCTGATGCAATACTGTGTGCAATAGGAGCTGCTGTCGAGGCAGAGTCCTTTCTCAAGGGCAGTGGTATGCACCAAGTTAAGTGTCAGCATTTGTCTTGATGTCAGAATGGGTCAGTGGTTAGAAGAAAATGCTGTAGTCTGACAGGTGGGCTAATGGTTAGAAAGCCAGCGGCTACCCAGAGGATGTTGAAGCAGGCTTACAGGCAGAAACCTGTACTTCTGGGGTCTGTAGCTGGTGGTATACACCAGCTCCAATACTAGAAGTGACTTTCTGTTCAGGCAAGTTGCTAAGGTTCTTATGCATCTGGTTCCCCATCTGTAAAAGAAATCCTTTTGTGTGGTTCTTCCCTAAAGCACCTTTGAGACTCAGTGATGGGGAATGTGCTCTTGTTGTACTGCTAGTCAGTGGCAATGCAGAAGGCATGTATCAGTTCTGATCATGGCCGCCTAAGTGCTGCTCCCATCTGGCCTTTTGTGTTAAGCAAAGAGTGAGCCTTAAGCGTTAGCTAATTGGTATTCAGTGCAAACACATACACAGACTAATCAAATCCATTGCTGCCTTGTGAACATAGTGAGGATTAAAACAGATGCTCTGCCAAACTCCGTGATTTTAATGACTCAGGTGTGACTCTGCCTAACAAAGAAGAGGTAGCACTTCGTCCCTAAACAAGCCAAATCTTACTCAATTCTCTTTACAGAGCAGTGTTCATTTTGAAATACACTATCTGCTCATATTGCCAGCATTTTAATATTGCAGCTCTGCATGCAAGCAGCCTGCTCCCTCTGGATCACAGTAGTGGTGTGCCCAGTTTGTATAGTGCTCCTTCTCATTCATCCTGTGTCACCCCTCTCTTCTCTTGTAAAGCATCTCATGGAAGGTCAAAGCTCCAGTCTAAGCCTCTCTAAACAAGCGATAGCAAAATAGGTTTACATAAATCCTTTAAGAATTTAGAAACCTGGGTATCAGCTAAAGCAGACTTAGCCACAAAAACATTTCTAATCACAAGTAAAGAAGGGGGAGAGTAGGATTATGACCTCCTGTAACAGAAGGAGTGAAAGAAAATGCTTGAATTATTCGGACCTTGGTCTTTAATAAGTCCTGTCAGTATAGTCAATTTAATGTATTTGGACTAATTTATAAATAATACTCAGTTTTTGTGTGCATTGTAAGAATCAGACTTAAGAAAATAAGTAGTAGAGATGCAGAAATGGTTCCTCCAGTGTTTTAATGATGTCCATAGGCAATCTGTTCCCTTAATTGCCCTTAGTATCCTCCTAAAAATGTCTGGACTATTTGGAAAAAGTTCATGGATTAAAGTTTTGCTGGTGTTACGGCCAGGATGCATGAACTTGAAGCATTCAGGGCTAAATAAAACCCAGAGTCCCTTCCACCTGATCTGAATAAAACTCCCTAGTGCCCTGTCTCGTTCAACAGCTTTATGTATTTGAGCAGATGCCCAATACCTTTATGTTGGGAGCATTCCCTCCACTGATCCCAGCTTCTTTCAGTGTGACTCTTGTAGCTCTGGGACCCAGACGTCAACAAGCCAAGCAATTAGATGAATCATAATAGCCCGTTCCTTCGGGCATGAGGACATGAGGACAATGTCATGAATCTGATCCAAGTCTGTACATGTTTAGTATTTTACAAGTCTGTACGTTCAAATCTGATGGGTATTTGCAAACAGCTGAGCTTGTTAAATTTACTTGTTTTGTACAAAATGCAAATTGTTTCAATTCTTCTTTCTGTTTTTTCATCCTTTAGAATGGCCATGTCTGTTGCTCAGTGGATCCACAGTGCCTTCAGGAACTGTGACACCAACAGCTATCTCTCACAAGCAGTTTCTGGATAAAGAATTTCCCTTCACAGAAATAGACCTTTAGACCAAAAATTGTTCAAAATTAAATCTAAAATTAGGTTGGTTTTGTCTATCTGAAGTGCAGATATGTGATGAACTCGGTTACTTGAATCAGAGTGAAATTTATGGGACTTAAGACAAGCTCAGATGTGTAAACCTTTTGTATGAGGTTAGGCCCAAATCTTCTGGCTATTTGTCTGTCTGGCATCCTTGTGCAGAATGTTTAGGTTAGTGTAAAGTGACACATTGTAACGCTGTACATAATGATGTCAAGATCTAAAATCAACTAGGAGTTCTTACAGGGTCTTCCGAAGCTTTGAGAGTCCTGCGCTTGCCCACATGCAGCAGATTTACCTAATCATATTTGGAACTGCACAAATGTGTTTGATTGCTTACTGCAGAACTTAGCAGATGTTTGAGTAAAAGGATGAAGCCTTCAGGAATAATGAACCTAGCAGCTAAGATGTGATATGTACAGTATGTGCGCTGAAAAAAAAAAAAGATAGAAGTTATTGTAAAAAACAAAAAACAAAACAAGAAAAAACCAAAAAAAAAAACCAAACAAAAAAGAAAACCCGTGATGCACAGGCATGGCTTCTTAATGTTTTCTGATGGGAAAAGTCATCAATATTTCCTTGTTTTACTGCACTTACTATTATTTCTTGATTGACTTTGTTCAGTATAAGCTCGTTATTGTGCAAATTTAAATAAATATTTCTCTTACCTTAAGTTTCTGTTTGTGTCATCTTTCCTCTTCAAGGATGTCATTTTCATGTGTGCTGTTACTTCTTTGCAAGCATTCCTGGGCATCTGGACAATACAGGTGAAGTATTGCCTGTCTAGCTCCTCTACAGGTGGAAGCTTACGCCCAGCACAGCCTTATGCCTATCAAGTCTTTGTTAAGATACACATAAGTAATTTGTCGTTACAGTGGATTAAACAGCAAATTCACATGCCTAAAGATCAGATCCTATGTGCCAGTGGGGTGTTGTCATGCAGAGTTAGTGAAGACTATTTGTGTGTGACTTGGATCTGTTCAGATTTACAGGGGATCTTCTCCAAATTCCTCCTCTCTCCAGCTGCCAAGGGTTGGTTTGTCTTCCATAAGCTCTGCAGCTGTTTTTGCTGTTTGTGCAAAGTATCTTAATGCATGGGGATTACTTCAGTATGCAAACCGTGTTGCCACCACTGTTCTGTTGGGACGATAAATGAAGGAGGCTACGTGACCAGAGCTGTGTTATTCTCAAAGAGAAGTAAAGACTAAAGCAACGTTTTCAAATTGCGGGCTGAAAAGGCTGAATTTGTAAAGAATGCATCATGAGCAGTGGAGGCAAAACAGGCGAGGAGGAAGATGCCCAAGATGACAGCATGCTTTAGATACTGCTTTAGTACTCATATTCCTTCCAAAGTGCCTTGCTGTTCTTCAGCGTCTCTTACAAGTTCAGCAGATTATTATGAAACCTGGACAGGTAAAACTTCCACTATTATGGCTCCTGTGTGATATGAAGTTACAAGGGAAGTCCATGTACGTGGTTTAACGAAACAGAATTATTTTCTGCAAACAGATGCTACTTCAGTTTCACGTACTGCAGGAGATCAAAGGAAACTCATGCAACCACATGTGTCCAGTAGGCATTCCCTTGAACCCTAGTGTCTACTGAGGAGTGGATGTTTTTGGATTAGGGGATACAAGAGACACTAGGCTGCCAAATGCTAATAGTATAAACAAGCCCAAGAAACTAAAAATCTGGGGAAAAAAAGATTCAGATGGATATTTTACACTGAACCATTAAAGTTATGAAGATTTTCAGACCAAATAAAATCTTTTCCTTATCTAATCCATAAATAACAGGTGTTCAAGGAGGTTTTTTGTCTTTTTTCCTATTCGTGGCAAGCTGTAGTTACCATTTTTAAAGGAGAGAGTTAGCTCACCAAAAAACAAGTGGCTTTCTCTGCAATGGTTTCTTGCCTGCTAGTAATTGTCAGGAAGCCATATTTTCCCCTCAGACTCTGAGGCACATCTCCAGTGGATTTCATGACCAGTTGCATGCCTGTTTCTGAGAGGTTTAGCGGAAGTTATGTACCTTCTAAGAATTGCAGTTCAATTTCATTCAGTAGGTAAAAGATAGACATAGAAAATGCAGGAAGACCAGAGTTCTCTTTTGAAAAGAATGAACATTTTTCAAGGGCAGAATCCTTGAGCTCTGTCAAAGGCTGTACAAAGCTCTGAAGAAAACCAATGGAGCTGATAGAGCAGATGTCCGCAGAGCATTGTAACATTGTAAGCCATCCCTATTTTGGCAGTGGATATAAAAGTTGCAGGTGAGGGAAATGTCTCTGTCCCTAATCTGGTTCCGGGCATCCTCTGACTTTGGTTTCAGAGCTATGATAAATACAAGAACTGTAAGGAAAATTATGCCAAAAATTTTTCTCAATCCTTTCTCTGATAGAGTAATACTGGTGTTTAATACCAGCTTTTAATCAAAACTGAAATGGTGCATAGATGAAAAACACACATCCATTTTCTTTTGTTGCCTACCCTGACCTGAGTGTTGGAGGAGCTTTCTACTATTGCAGGTTTGTAAAGCACAGTGCAGTACACTAAAAGGCTAAAAAGCCAAAAATTGAGACATAAGGTAATAGCTAGAACTTGAATCTGATCCTTGGAGAGACACTCAGTGTTAATTTTCATGTGTGCTGTTACTTCATACTACTGAGCAAAGCTGGAAGTCTCTACTAAATAAAAAATGAGAGTGGGTTCAGTGAATATTGTCTAATTTATCAATGTTTAAGGTTACTAATCAGTTGGGAGTTCTTCTAAAGGTCAGCAAACTCCAAGAAGACATATTGGTGACCCTCATTTTCATTCCTTTTCACCTCCTCTTCCCATCTCCCTCCTGTTTAGCCCAGCCAGTAATTACTAGCTTGTGTTTTTAATTTTCCTTGAAGAGTAAATTTAAATATGATGAAAAATTGAGGTCTAATTTCCAAGCCTAAATTATCTGTTAGACAATATAGTCATAAAAAACAAATACACTTCTGAATGATGCAGCTGAGCAAAGCTGTCTTACTGGCCTTTTGTTATTGATGCAGTGTTTGCTGTACAAAAATTCAATAACTTCCATAAAGGAATAGTCACCTCTCTGCAGAGTAATTGCCCTAAGTTAATAGACCTACAGATACAATGGCAGAGATGTCTTCTGTTACAATGCTGAATTCAGTGCTATGGTATAACAGGTTGACAAAATGCAAGCAGCATTGTAAAACTATTGAAAAAGGACCTAACTGTGCACTTGTGAATTTCTGGTACTCACAAATTTACTGGGGGCAATACTAGCCATTGCATTTTTATAGGATGCCTAAAAGTGTGTGTTTACGCTGTAAAAGTGGAGGGAGGGCTGTAAAAGTGCCCTCCTTCATTTCCAGGATCTTGCCATTAACTCCACTGGCCGACAGCAGGTTCATCCTGGGTCACCTCAGAAAGGCACAATCTCATGAGCCACGTTTGAGCTGGCTTCAAATGCAGGACGTGTATGGAGTAGGATCTCCCCCTCCACAGATTCTCCAAAGTGAAGTGCAGCAAATGGCAGTGCTGAGCTCATATGCCCTCTCAGCAGGAGGGAACTCCCTTGGTTGCGCAGATAAAAATAGCAGTAGCTTTAAAGTAGGGCTCCGCTAGTTATTTTTTAATAGTGTAACTTACTCACAGGCAAATGCAGTTTAATTTGTCCCCAAAGCAGTTAATAATTTAAGCTAAAAATCACTAGCTAGCTTTTGCCAGCTCTATAAAGAAAATGTTTCAGAGTAATACAAGTAAGAAGGCTAGAGCAGCTCTGGCATCTCCTGAGTGGGTGGCCTGTGTCTCTTCTTCAGTGCACCGGTAAAAAGCCCACTGCAGTTGTGTCTTGTACCCAAGTCACAGTCATATTCACTAAGTCACAATCCTGGCTGTGTCTCCTGTTGCTATTTTAATCTCCAATTAAAAATTAAAAACTTCTTGTTGCTTCAGCATAGTGGCCAAACCTCTGTCCTGGGAGAAAAGACAAAGTGTACCAATGGATTTTTGAGTAAGGAGAAGCATTTTAGAGAGGGCCTGAAAAAAAAAGGCAGTGTTAAAAACCATTTTTTGTCTCTCTGTGGCTGTTTATCAGCCTTGTGAATGGCCACTAGCCTGTCAATGTATTTCACTCTTTTTTGTTTTGTCAGTAATGTGCTAATGCAAAATGATAAAAATAAAAAATCAACTGTTGAAGTCAATAACTCATCTAGGTCTGCACTAATCAGTATTTTCTTATTGTCTGTAAAATACCAAGTAGGCATTGTTTACTATAGCAGGAGATTTGCAACCCTATATCCTACTAATCTTTTCATAGATTATTTCTATAACTTCCAATTTTAACTACTACAAACCTTAACAATCTATTGATCACATAATATTTCATCCATAAGATAGCCAAACTCAATAACTGTGCTTCATCTTAAAATTTGTTTTTTTCAGTAGTCTCATGTTACCATTTAAGACTTCAAATGTAACTCTCAGTATGTCATTTATGTATCAGCAGTATAGCTTGGAATTATGAAATAGAATTGTTTAAGGGCTTATTTTAGGACTGAGTCATATATCTGAAAACCAGAATAACTAGAATTGCATCACTACAGGTAGAGATCATCCATCTAAATAGATCAACAGAAACAAAGTAGACTCCAGTGCAATTTCATGGTGAGGAGGGAAATTTCATGGAGGGGAGAGGGGAACAAAACAAAAAAACAATCCCGCTGATGTTAACTGGGTCCTGTCCTCTTTTAATGACTGCTGATCTGAACAAGAAGCGGGATGCAGCCTTTTGCATGGTTACCTTAGTTTTTACAAGAAGCTCCGTAGCTCATGCTGCTTATCAGTTGTGTGTATGTCCTAGTTTGGACAAATTTGGAGGAGAATATCCTCCGATAGAAGTCAGGTTGCAACCACCCCTCCTCCCCAGGTTCGGGAAAAAAAAAATTTCCTCGAAGGAAAGTGAAAGAGATAAAAGCTATTTATTTAACAAACACACAGGAGGGGAATAATAATGCTAAATAATGAGATCTCTCTCTCTGTGGAGAGAAAACCTGGGAAGATGTCAGAGTTCTTCTGTAGGTGCGGTCTCTCTCCTCCTCGGAGCTGGGTCGGCGAGGGGCCACCCCCCCGGGCCTCCGGGGAAATTCTCCTGATGTGTTCAGATGTTATTGAAACAGTCCAGAAGAGAAGAAAAGAACAAAAAAACCCCAAAATCCTAGGAAAACAAGGTTCAACTCTCCGTCTCTCGCCAGAAAAAGAAAAGCCCCAAAAAAAAAAGTTGACTGAGGGAAAGAAAAAAAACCAAGGGTACCGCTGAAGCCGAGGAGCGTATCTCCGTGTCCTTGAAACAACTGCTTTGAAATGTTTTTTGTTTTCTGTCCTTCTCAGGCTCAGTTTAAAGACACAGAAAAGATTGGTGGGCATAGGGTAGCGATAGGGGATACACATTATAAAGTCACCCCAAGACACTGTAGTTGGGTGCTCCTGGTTGGGTAGCTCCTGTAGTTGGGTTGTGACCAGAATGACCCAGCTCAAATGGGTTCCTCTTGAAACCTTGCAAGGCAAAGCCTGCCCTTTTGGCTGCTGTATGTGGATTTTGCGAGTCGTGTGTTTTGTCAGTGCAAAGAGGTGCAGGGGTGGTATTGGTGCTGTCCCAAGAGCTCCCGCGTCACCCCAACATCAGCAACCCACAGCGCAGGAAAGGTAAGGACTGCCTTCAGGTCAGGAAGAAAAAGTCCTTAGTGTCTGGCAAGAAACCAGGCCCTTCAGTTGTTTTCCAAGGCAAAAAGCTTGCGTTCACCTCATTCACACTGGGCAAACTTGGAGTGCTCACAAACACGCCTCAAACTGCAGGCCTCTCACCGCTTTGCTGTTTCAGGATCATACAGCTCTGCAGGAGTTACCCCAGTCCACCGAGGGCTTTAGCCCCATGCCATGGCCAGCTTCCCCCCACAGGACCTCTTTGGGGACATGCCTGTGGATGCAGCTTTGCAGCTGGTGCTTGCGTGGCCTGGACTGGGCAGCTCCTCTTCCCCTGCCCAGATGGGTCAGGCTGAAGACAGATGGATGTCAAAGTCCAGTTAATGAAGATGGAGCTAAAATTTGGCCTTGCAGACACTGCTGGTGAGAAGCTGAGGAGGTAATACTGACATTACTTAAATGATCTTTTAAAAATTAATCTCTTTTTTAATTTTAAATTTCTGTTGGGTAAGAGCTACCATTGATGGGCCCTGATGCTCCTTTGAAGAACACAGCAGGTGAGGAAGAAATTATTCTTCTCTCACTTGGTTAACTTGAGGGGCTATTCAGCTGCTGTTACCTTCAAAGGAAAGAGAAATGCAACCCACAGAGCCTGTGACCCCACCACAACTCAGCAGAAGCACACACTGCACACTGACCAGTGTGAGCGACACTGACTGCCAGCTCTGGGCAGCCTCCAGCCTCAGAAGCAAGAGCACTTTCTTTTAACATCCCTGTCACAATAATGGAAATGATGTGCTGTTCTCACCCTCATCTCCTCTGTGGCCGCCAGTATCTGTACCTGGCAGATCACTTTTCAGCATTGGCCTCTCTCAGCATGGTTCCCATAACAGGTGATTTTATTCTCCCACGTTTTCAAACTTTCTTACATGGAATTTATCACTCCTTGGGCTAGAGATCATTCATGTTGGTTTATAGGTTTTAGCCAGTGTTAACCATCCCTTTACAAAAACTAAAATATATACCTTCCTACTGTGCATTTTATATGTTTCTAATATACTGTACAATTAAGGTCATTGAATTCGGATAAATATTGGCGTCAAATTCTTTCTTTAGTCCTGGTTTTCACACTTCAGATTCATCTGCGTTTTCTATTGCTCTGCAAAATTGAACCAAATTGAGTAAGTGGTTGCTGAAATTCTAATTAACTTAGTTTTCTTTTTGAATGAGGGTTAAAACAAACCAAGAATCCACTTCTGGGTTTTTTTAACAGAAGCAGCTTCCAAAATTTGCAGCCCAGAAGGCCAGTTTGCACCCTCACAATCACAGGTCTAATTTCTTGAATCTTCTTATACCAAAATTTAAAATGCTTCATCGATTCCCTATAGATATAGACAGGGAAGCTATAGATATTCAGACATTTATATGGCCCATTTAAGTGATCTTTTTGTTTCTTATGTAGCAAGTTTTTGTCATTTGTGTAGCTTTCAAGTGATTTTTGCATGCTTCATGTATTTGAATTGTTTCTTGTGGGAAATATCCTTTTGCACATAAAGCTTCTCAGCTGTTGAATTTGAATTTTTTTAGCTATTAGAATTTAAGGTTCATATACAAAATCTATTCCTGAAATATATACACCTGGTCAGCAAAAGAAAATCGTACAGAGATGAACTTGGCCCAACACACATAATAGTGAAGGCAAAACTGTGTTTGATATGGTATTTGAAATAGTTTCTGTGTTTTATAGTGTTCTTCAGCTGTGTTCCAGCAGGTTTGCATTAATCTACTTTGTAAGTATAAACCTGGGTTCTGAACAATCAATCAGTACAAGGTCAATTGCAGCCATTGCCTGCCTGGTGTGAATCAAAACTTAAGACATGTGGACATTTGTAAGAAAATAGAGAAGCAGAGATTTCACTGTCACCAAAATGCTTTTCATGTTCAAAAATAAATATATGGAATGGTTTCAAGTGAATTAGATAATAAATTTTTTGCCAGAGTTTGAGAGCAAGATCAGGGAAAAACACAGAGGTGAATTTATAGTGTATTTACTGAGTACTGTACTAGTCTACACCAGAAAATCCTGAGATGGCACTGACTGAATAGTGCAGGTATTGTTCAGTGGTTAAAATACTTTCTCAGGGTAAAAAGGTGTCTTTGACTGAAAAACTACTGGTGCTGAGCTTTAGACATGTTGCACAACTGATTAAAAGTACCTTAACACTTGGTCAGGTGATGGTGCAGGAGCAGTTATGGGATGCTACTGTCCCCTTCCTTGTCCAGGTACAGCTGACTCCTCTGCAGGCCTCCTTACAGTGAGTATGGGGCAGGCACACCACCGCTCCTGCACTACAGCTCTAGGTCTTCAGGAAGGTGATCACTGCTTCTGGCTGTGTAGCCACATCCTTTGTACTGGTTTGGGCCAAAAGCACCTAGTTCTGACAGGAGCCTCCTGCCATGGAGACCTGCCAGCAGAAGGAGAGTTGGCACAGATGCTGGCTACTGGTAGCTTGCTGTCTTGAGGGGCAATGGCCTCCGGCCAAGGAGACACCAAACTGACATCAGGGAGTCGATCCAGAGAAGTCTGTGCAGATTTTTCCTCATCTTAGGACCTGTGTTAAGATCTAAATATTTTGTTTATTAGAGAGACACCTCTGCCCGAATTAAGGTGCAAACAGACCATATGCTGAATTCTATAATAAGGATTTTATTTAATAGTAAATGTGAGGTGGAGATAAGGGAGTGGAGATAAAGACAGTGACAGACAGATTAAGTAGAAAGATATCACCACCTGTAGATCCAGTAGGTGTCCTGTTGGTTCTTTCTGGTCTCTGGTCTTCTTGGTGGTGGGGGTCCCATGAAACATGGAGTTCAATGGGTTAATATACATTCAGGTGTATGTGGGAACATCCAGGTACCTCCCCCCCACAGGGGGTTAGATTTACACTTTTTCAACACTGTGGATCACATGCAGTCCTCTGGTGGAAGACATTCAGTCTCTCACAGACCCAGAGCCTGAAATATTTATTCACATGCTAAATGAAAGAGTGCTACCAACCCATGGTTTTCAGTATGGTTGGAGCACTTACACATCATACCTGGCACAGTGCAGATGTGGTCTTCCATCACCTTCTCCACCGGGATGAAGTTCAAAGAGGCTATGAATATATATAAAGCTGAAAATTATGACAACTAGAAATAAATTTGGCCTATCTTGTTTGACTGAGGCAATAAGAAAAGAAGTCAAATATGTCTTAAATGTATTCTGGTTTCCAAGAGGAAACTTGGGTTGCTAATGCCAGGGAGGCGCTGTCTGTGTCTCTTGAAGTGTCCCAAAGGAAAGGATCCATTTGATGTGGGCCAGCTTTTCAAAGAGTGCACAATTAGGGCCAGCGATGCAAAAAATTACACAAGGAGCAAGAAAGACTGGCAGACAAGTGACTGGAACACCCCAGCTGTGAAAAGCAGGGGTCCGGTTGGTCCAGTTGTGTGCCTTGGGACCCCTAGTTACAGATGCAACCTGTTGGCTTCTCTTCAGTGGCTTAGCAAGAAGATTACTTTCACAGTGGTTCCCTGATAAATGTCTGCTTGCTCATTAACATAGCTGACATTTCCTATCTCTGCTTATTTATACGGCCTGAGTTAATTCACATCCTATTTAGTTCACAGGCCGAAGTTCAAATGGAACAAATTTTTGATCCTATTTGTATGGCTGCGTATAATTTCCCTCCTTTATGGTCAGAATAATAACTTCAAACCCAGAAAAAACCCAAAACCCTGAAACAGCAAAAAGGTCATTTACGTTTATTCTGGGGCAAAACTTCTTTTGAACTCTGAATACAATTTCTTTTTCTTAATCACTTGCATGTTTATCTCTACAGTACAGTAGTAGTTCCTCAAATCTATATTGGTTTCCTACTAGGCCATATAATTTTACATATGTACCTCATTAAAGCAGCAAATGTTTTTTCAATGTATTTAAAGAAAATAAATATATAAGCTCACTGGATGATGTGTGTTGTTAGAACTGGCAATGTTTTTGATATAGGACAATGACATAGTATGTCAAACCAAAGCCTGTCTTTAAAGAACTCCATTTATCATGACCTGAATTTGTAAGGTATATATCAGAAAATGTTTAGCCTGAAGAAATGAATAGAACTAGAGAATTTTTTTTCTGAAATGTTTGCTTCAACACTGTAAATTTTCAGAGAGCAGTAACAGCAGTAATGAATCAAGTGAATGTTTGATTTCAAGGGCTCCTTGGCATGATCTAGAATTACTCACCTAAATAGAAGCTGTACACAGTTGAGCTGTGTTGCAGTGGCACGTCTCAGTGCTCTTCTGTGATGGAGGAGACTGGAATGTAAGACCCTTCTCTGTTTCCTTCTTCCTGGGCCCAGGAAGTAAGTGCCCAGCCATTACCTCCTTCACATTTCTGGTCCCATCCCCACCTTTTCCTTTTCCCTATGCTTCTTTTTAGTCTGATTTTGAAAAGCCATCTCTCCTCCCAGCTGAGTGCCATAGCCTAGAGATGACCTGTGCTGTCTTTACTCAGTCTTCTTTTTGCCCAGGACACTTGCATTCCTGGATGTCCAGTTATTACAAGGCATGTAGTGGACAAGAGGGAGGACCTCTCATCAATGTGCACCCCAAGCCCTGCAGCTGGGACTTTTGAATGTCCTTTAGTGAATGCCTCTGAGGAGACAGAAAGCTGAATGCCACACACCAAGGCCCAGTGACAAGAATTTGTCAGCACTGCCAACGCACACAGATTTAGAGCAAATCAAATAGCAGAATGGCAGCTGATCATGCACTAGCCATTTTCATTCATGGACTGCTGAAAGTTTTTTTTAAATACTGCCTTACAGAAAATCACAATCTTTTAGTAAATGTTTTTTAATTAAAAAAAATCTACATGGGATATTATCTTAGTGTCATTTATAACTTACTGAGTAACTTTTATTCACTGTCTTTAGTTAACATCCATGAAACTTCAAAAATGTCGTATTAGTCACCGGAGACCTCCCATTTTATTCCCAACCTACATTAGAAACAAATGCAGAATTACAGGGAGAGCATTAATAAAAAATTGACACTAAAGACTGCAAGGACTATTGCAAAGTGCATTTCCTAGTATGCATCAAGAGCTAACAATATAAAAAAATCCATACAATTAATGCTTAATATAGTGTGGCTTGATTTTTCAAAAAGAACAACATATTTTACACTAGGCCTAAAATTGTCTCCATAAATATTTAACCATTTGAAAGCATTAGTTCAGTCTAGTGCAGTCTTCTGCAGATGAGCAGAAACAGTGGCATCATGGTGGTTTTTGCTAGAGTCCCTCCCATGTCTGGTGGTGACAAGTAAGTAAGGAACCTGGTCCTCCCTTTCTGATCACAAGTGATTTAAATTGACGTGCAAGATTAAAGCCGGTGAATGAACTGCAGAAGACATGAACTCACAGGCAGCACAAGTGACCAATGAGGGAGCTGATTCTATACCACAATTAAAACAATTAAAACTCATTCCCTTCACTTTCATGTGAAGAACTTCTCACCTTTCCTTGACGGCCTTTAGTGGGACAGAGAAACAAACCAATAACTCATCTGGGGCATTTTTCCTCCTTCCTTTTCCTTTCTCCGCGCTTGGTTTTCTGTGTTCCTGAGGTTTATCTGCTGAGGTTCCTGGCACTCTATGCACAATGTTTTCACTCATTAGTCTTGCTTTGCTTTCAGGTTCTCTGATCACTACAACCAAACCAAAGCAAACCAAACAAGCCACTGAGGACTATCTGGAAAAGCCAACAGGGCTGTTAAAAGAGACACCACATTGCCTAAATGAGAGGCCATTTAGAATAACAGTCTCATGTCTTCATAAGCAAAAGTGGCTCATTTTCCATGTAGTCGCATGCTTCTGAGCCTCCCTCTTGCCTCCCAATTTTATGCTTGTCAAACATAGAGCCTGAAGGTCAGAACCACTTTACTCTCCCCACTGTACAAATCAGCCAATCAAAACTTCCACTTCTTAGTGGATTTCAATTATTTCTGATGCCAAACCTAGTTTGAACAAACACACTTCTAGGCCTGAATCTGGAAGCTAAAAGGGAAAAAAATGGCATAACGACTCATTACAACTGGACAACACCAGACTGGAAAATAGAGAGAAGTTCTCCTAGAATGCCTTTGTTGGACAGCAAGTCATGGGGTACATAAAGCATCTGGCTTTCTTTACACTGTTTGAAGTGTTCATTTGAAACTACACTGTCCTGATATATTTCTTAATATTCTATTTGGAAGTACAGCTGAGACACATGCAAACACATGCATATCTCCCAAACAAATACACTGAGTCTAACGTGTCAGACTAGATGTGCTAGACAGCTCAGCATCTAGCTCCTGCTGAAGCCTTGATGGGAACCAAAACAAGCATCTTATCAGTTATGTCTGACCTGATCTATATACTTGGAAGATGCCTTTGAGAATTTCTCAAAAGTCAGGATTGGAGTAAACCATTCTCGTTAGGGAGTGCTGAGTCTGGCAGGCCCAGAATGAGGAACCTGCCGCAGCTCCCTGCCTCCAGACCATGAATTCATGTGCCCCACTACCAGAGCCATTCCCCTTGGTCCCCAGGCCAGGTGCCTCACTTAACAGCTGGTCTGTCTTGGTGCTTGTCAGGGACAAGCACCAACAACACAGCCTCCTTGTGCCCTGTGCTGACACCATGGGGACACAGTCCCTGGTTCACCCCTGGCACTCAAGTATCGTGCTCTTGGGTCTATGGATATGAGCTTTTCATGGGCCAGTGACCCGTGAGACATCAGGATGAGTTGACCAGGGAGGTGCTGGGGTTCCCCAAGCTGTGGTGTTCTTTGACGATGTGTGTGCAGCTATTGTAATGTAACCCCATGTTCCCTATCCTCCCCTATCCAAGAGCACACTAGATGACTGTTGGCTCAGAGGGACTTCCAGCTGGATCTCACATGGCTGTTGTGGCTATAAGCCATATAGGATTCTGGAACAAAATTCTCTCATCAGAAGTCAGTTTTAATGAAACCTGTAATGACATGGAATATCACTGAAAATGAATGAGAGAAGACATTCTTATGAACCTCTCATTGATATAATCAATTTTTAAAGAAGAATGAACATGCTTCCATCGAAGGAAGCGTCAGGTCCTGTGAAACTTTCCAGGACAAAACAGGTTGTAGCTAAACAGTTGTTCTCTCCTGAGCAGCAAAGCAGAGTAGAAGGACTATTCATCAAAGTAGTGACACAGTGTTTTGGACACAGTATTTCAGGTAAAAAATGCAGCAGACCTATTCTCCTGTTCCTGGGAAAGCCCTCACTCCTCCTTGGCTTTGGGAGGACCCACTTACAAAGAAGAAAACCCAGCTGTACAATCCAGCTAAGAAGAAGAACCTCATCCCTAATATCTGTTTGCAAACCACTGATGAGTTGAGGGGACATTCCCAGGATGACATGGGCACAGGAAGTCCCCACCTGCCTTCATGGAGCTCAGACCCAGTTCAGACCTGCAGGAGACCTGCATGGGAAGGCACAGGGTTTGAAGGGGCTGTGGGCTTTTTGACCTTGTTACAGGGGATGTGCGTGATGTGCCCGGGAGGTACCCACAGACCCTGGTTAGCCAGCATATGCCCCAGGATGGGGTACAGACCCCTGAACAAAAAAGAAGGGCACAAAGCAGGGAGTTTCACCCACTCTATGTTCTCAGCTTAGTTCTGGTCAGGGTTGGACTCCACCTGTCACATATTTTCTTCACATTAGATACATGTACAGATGATGAGGCTTGTTCCCTGAGCTTTCATTCTGGGGGTTGTTTATGTGAATTGCTGGGCTTGGGTTTTTCATGTTTTATCTCCTCCCATATGATTGCAGGGTCAGGATCACTCTGCATTTACAGTTGGTTTTTTGGGGGAATACTGAGGAATGTTCCCACTTTTGAACTGGCTTGCTCTGAAACATCTCCCAGAAAGCCGCTTGTCAGGAAGAGCATCGCGTTCTCCACAGTGCTCTGCCGCCCGTGGGGATCTGCACCTTTCACTGGGGCCGTTCCACTGGGGCTTTGTCCTTCTCACTGGCAACACTTTTGGAAACTGAAAAAAGCCTATTTATCCCCTTGCTCATTTATATGCAGACAGGCTAATGCTGTGGCTATTTAAAGTAATGACAGTCAGCAGAACAGATGCTTAGGACGTGAGTGCTGGACTATTATTAAAAGATATGGTTTATGATTAAAAGATATTTTTCCTATGGGAAACTGCAGCCCTCTGGGACTTTCTGGCTTATAAAGAAAGTTTTGAGCTACCATATCTCTCTAGCAGAGATAAAATAATGCAAACTTGCTAGTGATGCCAGGAGCATGTTGTTTTCATTCCCACTAACGTTTCTGGATCTTCAGACTATTCTGTTTTGATTCTTGTAGCTAAGTGACTTTAATTAGAAAGAATGAAGCATCTTATGTTTTTGTATATTGAGATCTTAATTTCTTGCATGTACCTAGAGGTAGTCTTGACTTTACCCTGTGATTTCATAATATAATATAATGTAATGTCATACAATATATAATAAATTATATTTTCCACTCTGGCTTCTTCTTGTACACTATTTTCTAGAAAAGAGATCATTCTGGGTGCTTAGATAGATAATTTCAAGGATACAGAATGGATTTGGCTGCACACATTTCCTTGAAATGAGCAGCAACTGTCTTTCTAATTTAATGGAGTGATTCTGAAAAATTGCATACTTACAGCTTATTTTTAACAAAGGAATTATTTCCTTTCAGGAACAAATTCTCTGTTGCATGGGAAGCTGCAGCATGTAAGCCATTTCCTAACTACATCAATTCTCACCAGAAGCAAATCTAGCAGTGTGTGTTCTACATTTCTTTGTTTAATAATGTGAATCAAGTTTTATTTGGTAAATAAAAAGATATGTGTTGCAAAACTTTTCCAACATCTCATTTAGAGTGTAATAAACTGTGCGTTGCTTGCCAGCCTTGTGGCTCCTCTAAGTTTCTGATCGTATGGTATCAGAAAAATCGATATCTCATTTCTCACATCAGCCAGATGGATAGGCCAGGCAAGGGCTTCAGCCAAGCCTTTGTGCCATTCTGACAGGGGAAAAAACATGTTTTCCCTATTTCAAGCTCTACTGTTTACAAGCAGCTATTGACAGCTTTGCAGCACTTTCTCTCAGTAAGATCTATCACAGTAGAACTTTAAAGTCTTGCTGGCTTGGCTGTATTTCTTATACCTCCTCACTTACCAAGTACAGCTATAAATTCTTAAAGTGGTTACTTCTGCATGTGCTCACTAAGTGTTGAGATTAGCCACGTAATAAAGGAAGTGTTCTGAATTTACGGTCAGCCTGACTTATGCTGATCCTTCCAAAAAAAGGTGTCAGGAGATTTTGGCTTACAAAAACCTGGCAAGTACACTCCCAAGCCTGCTGATGAAATTAGTTTCCCTGCATGGCTGTATGGCACAGCTCTTTATATCTGTTGCAAAACAAGTTGGTGGAGAACCAACTGGCAGTAGAAATGGTTTGTTTTTCTGCTCTGTGGATGTCATGGTACATATTAAAGTAAGGGCAATTATATATACAAGGACTTGGGAGGATAATAATGTTCATATGAAGAGTATTTTAAAAATTAGAAGAGAGATGAAAAAAGTTATATTTTGTAATCCATTCACTAAATTTAAAACATTATTAGTGAAAGCATTGATTTTTGACTTGTATGCACAACATATCATAATCACATCCAAATAAGAGTATTAAAAGATAATCAGACCTTGTGATTGCCAAGTGAATCATGCAATGTATGGGAATATCAAATAAGAATTATCCTTTTAGCTCCAGTTGGCAGTCCCACTCACAGTGCTTATTACACATTATTTTTTTCACAGAGACACTGCTTGTCAAAATAAAACCCCTGAAATTATTTTCCCTCTGTATTAACAGTAGCTGAGTGTATGAAAAGTCCTCCACAACAGTTTCTTCATGGTTACACACTGCATATGAGATGGTTGTAAAGTTGGCTTCAAGAAAGCCAGTGCTGGCGTTTAGTGAATCTAAAGCACTATCAGTATAGTAATAGTAATAGCAACAGTAATTCCCATGTAATACAAGAAATTTAAAATTCAAATACAGGTACTCCATTTTCCACGTGTCACCCTCAGGAGAGCTACAGAGGCAGCTCAACTCAAAAAGGGAATTTGTGTGCAAATGCAGACCCTTCACAGACCAGTGGAAAGCAGCGGAATACAAACAAGACCAGTGCAACACTTTTATATTAATCCTCTTAAAATGCTGACCAGTCCGAGTCCTGTGAAGAAACTAGAACCTCAGTCCGGGTCTTCCCTCTGCTTTGCCACATCCAGTTCCCTCAGACCTGGAGATGTCTGGGGAAGACAGCCCATGTGCAGACCCAGAGTGACAATAGCCCCCTGGGCTGAGCCTGGTCACTCCGGGGCCTCATCAACGCAACCCTACATTGTGTGTTTTATTACAGTGCACCTCTGTAAGATCAAGGGCATTACCCTTCATTTCCCATTGAGGTTTTGGGTCCAAAATTTTAAACTGAGACCAGGAAGCTCAAACCCAAAGCAATGTTCCTGTGTCAGACAATGAAACCAGGAGCAAACAATGCCACGGTCTTCTCTGATGGCTGCACAAAATTATGAAATGTAGTGGGACTGCATAGAGCTTCTTAAATGACTGAGAGAAAGTTATGGCAGCCAGGTTTAGGTTTGAAGAATTAAATATAGTGAGATACGGATCCATTTTCCTTCCAATTGTAACTTCTGAAGTGCAGCTGATTCAGAAGAAAGGTTCTGTTTTGTCTGATATCAGTTGAAATCTCAAAATCAATGATACCATACATCAACGCAGGCAAAGACAGACTATAATGTTCTCTACTGTACTTTTTGAAGCTTACTTTTGTTAAGCATAAACTGTACTGTTCTTCTGGAAATGAAATTTAAAGATCATTTTGTCAGAGGCATCACAAAATGCAAAGAAACAACATTTGCACAGCTCATTTTTAGCTGGTCTAACTTCAAGGCAGAAATCGGAGTTAAGGAAGGAAAATAGACTATGATATGAAAGCAATGCTTCCTCCTTTTCTGGATGATTGCATGCTCAGATTGCACTTAAAATTCCCAGGGGATGTACAGATTGCAATGAAATATTGGCTTAGTGCCATGGCAGCATGGAGATCATAGCTATAAGCTATTTTTGTAAATCATAAATCAGTGTCTGAGCACCAAACCATGGGAGTCTAGCATTCAATTCATATATTATCACTAATTATAATTTTTTACTTGACAATGTATCATCACTCATGCAAGTAGCTATGAGCTATTTTTTTTCACCCACAACCACACAACTTGTGCACAAGACAATGACTCCTGAAAACTGTCAAGCATAAATAAGAAAAAGGATATTTTTGTTATTGGTAATTCTGTACCCAGTTGAGAAACTGTTTCTTCTCACCACAGCCCAGGGCATTGAACAGTTCTTTTCCCAAAGAGTTTATTTTTCAACAAGGCAAGGCAAGCAGAGGTTCTGAGAACAAGACATAACAGCCAAGAATTGAGACTGAGTGACAGTGTGCAGTCAGCATGTTAATTTGATTCTTTATTTTCTTAAAAGAGGAAACACCTGAAAATGCTGTAAGAGAGGATGAGGTAAAGAGGCGGTGAAAGAGAATCTTGACAGCCTTGTAACAAGTGACTAATTAGCATGGAGGAGGAAATACTTAGAGTTCATTGTGCTGCTTTGACTTGTTTCTTAAACTGTTGGCCGTCTTCATCAGTTAATTTTCGGCATTTCTCAGCATGTGCCCTCATCCTCAACCTGCATGTGAGAACACTGCCTCTGGAATTGGGTTCTGCAGAGCACATGCCAGCACTTTCTCTCTGAACTCACAACTCATCATTCGCTCAGAGATGTCACCTGGCATCAGCCGCAGGCATGATCTGCACTGCAGCCCTTGCTGAAGCTGCCTTTATCCCCGCTCCCCTGGCTGAAGAGGTCTTTTTGATCTCCCATGCTGCTTCCTTTTTCTTCTTTTCCTGTATCTATGTGGGCCTGAGCATGGCACACTTATTCTGTGCAGGTCTATCTCAAATCACTCTTACAGTGTTTTGGGGTGGGTTTTTTGGAAGGAATATGTCCTTCCCATTAACATTATGATCATTATGCAGCAGCTCCAGCTAGCTGGAATCACTCTGATATGACAAAGAGGAGCTCAGGAGACAAAATGGGCTGAGCTTCGTCTCAGTCCCTTGCCTTTAGCTGTGTTCACCAAAGCCTCCTACATTACAATACATCTTGCCAATCATCCTACATTGGTGAGTGAGGTCAACACTGCCAGCAGCAGCCTGCCCAGACGGTGTAAGCCAGCTGTGTGCAGCCAGCATGGTGACATCCATGGGCATTGTGGGCTGTGGGGGGATTTGTGGGTGTGTTCTCCTGGTAGATGGATTAGTGGGCAGGGTGCATGTAGAGCACCCATGTTTCCCCAAGGTGGATGCACTGACAAACCAGCACTCCAGAGGAGGGACGGTACACCTACCCATGCATGTGTGTATGTGTGCGCGCGTGTGTGTGTGTCCCCATGCTTGTAAGTTTGGGGGATTGGTCATGGCAGGGTACTTGGAAATTTCTATGTGTTTCTCAATATTTGCTGTGTCTTGAATGGTGGTTTATCTGCTGTGTTGCTGACACCAATCCTAAATGTGTAGCTGAGTGCTTGCAAGTTCCTAGATGCTGTTAATAATCATGTCTTCTATCCCCTCTAATGTATCTTAGAGAGCTGAACATCCTCCTTGTGTGACAAACTGCACTGTCTGTCCCCCATACTGTAACCTCACAAACCCTGAAGTCACGGAGTGGGGTTGCAGAAGATGACCTTGCAACCCAACCTTAGGAGTTGTGGTGGGTTAACCCTGAATTGACAAGCAACCTTTTAGACCAATAATGCTTCTCTAAATTTACATGTTTAAACCGCGTGGGAAGGCGGGATTTGGGCCTTCCTTTCGAGCTCACCTGCCAGAAGGTGGGGGGTGGCCTCGGAGCCTCCGGGCCCCGCCGGGCCGGGGTCCTTGACCCCCCCCTCCCCCTTCTCCCAGCACCACAGTACGGACCCTGGGTCGTTGCGGGGGGAACTATCCCTGAGCCGCAGACGTGGCTGAGCCCATCTGGGTGGCTCACTGGGACTGGCGGGACCTTCTCCTCACCACGCTGAGCCAGCAGGAGCTAAAGATGGAGCCTCCTGTCTGCAGCCAGTACACTTTGCTCTGAGCTGAAGAGGATACCATGCAGCCAGCAGCACAGAGAGCGGGGCTCTCTCCACCGTGGAGCCAAGCAGTAACATGGCGGTTTCGGAGCCAGAGAGAGAAAGTGAGTCACGTCACGTGGGATGGAGCTAAGATGGCTTCGGAGGAGAAGAGAGGGCGGTGCCGCACTACTCACACACAGTTTAAAATACTTCTAGTATGCTGTGATAAAGAACTGTAATATCGAACTGTGCATTTCTTTAAACCATTTGTAGTACATGAAGGGATGGACATTCATGTGTGGCCCGTGAAGGTCGTGAAGAGTGCCCATGCCAGGCTACTTAAAGGCAGAGAGGGAGAAAAGCTTTTAAGAGACTGGTGGCAGAAAAAAACCTTTGTGTCCAGGGCAACATAATTCATCCTTAAAAGTTTAATAACCCCATGTGATGGTCCATGTCTTGCAGTGTGAAAGAACTGAGTTTTCATGGAAGAAATGTACTACACCACAGCAGCTTTTTCCCTCTGTCTTTTGAGTCTGTTAATAAACTTCCTAATATTCTGTAAGTTTTGTGCCTGCTTTGCTTTCTCCTAATTCTTACCTCACAAAAAGAAAATAAGTAAAAAATGAATTTTAAACTAAAACCACTACACTTGAATTGGTGTTTCTGCCCGGTTACTGAACTGAACCTGCTACAGGAGCCCAGCAGCATCCGATTCCACTCTTCTGTCACTTTGACAGTGAGATTAACTAACCTGATGCTGTCTGAGATTCAGGAGCATTTGGCTGGCTCCAGCACAGAAGGCCAGCTGGTTCTGAATCTCACAAGTACCCTGGGGGACAATGTCATGAAGTTGAAGCTCATAGAGAAGAGGTTTCCTGAGGTGGCTCGAGGAGGATAATCCTGAGCTGGACTATGACAAGAGTAGGGCTTGCACAAACCAGGTTGTCTACATCTCCAAAGCTAGGAATTTCCACATAGAGGGTGAAACACTGGAATGAGGCCCTGGCTAACTGAACAGCATCTTTGCACTGGACTAAGAGGTGTGGGGTCAGAATTTTTCCAGTGTGGAGGAAGTCTTCCTTTGCCAGTGTCCATGTGCTCTGTTTTTATCCCATTCTCCTTTTCACATACATTATATGGCAACCAGGGCTTTGCAATGGTCAGTGGTGCTGTACAGAAAGCAGTATTTGAGAGTGTGAGTGGTATCTGTGAAGTGAACATTTGTTGCACAGAAATCTATAACAACCTTTCTAGCAGCAGGTGGGAAACTTTTAGGCACAAGCAGATCACTGAAACATTCTTTGATCACCTAAAATGCTTGCCTTCGGTGTTCTTGACTAACATCTCAGTAAGTATCCACCAGGTATATAGGCTTTGTTTTATTTGCAACTATAGTAAAGGCATTATTAGAGTTACTTCTGTATCTTTACTGAGAGACAAGGAAAGTGTGAGACAAACACTGAAAACACCTGTAAAAGTGTGATAATTTCACTGAATTGCAGAATCACAAAGTGGTTTAGGTTGTAAAGAGCTGTGCAGGTCTTCTGGTCCAACTCCCCTGCTCAAGCTGGGCTATGTAAAGCCTGTTGCCCATGACCATATCCAGATGGCTTTTAAATTTCTCAAAGGAAAGAGACTCTACAACCTTCCTGAGCAACCTGTTACACAGTGAAAAACTGTTTCCTGATATTCAGAGGGAACCTCCTGTGTTTCAATTTGTGCTTGTTGTCTCTTGTCTTGCCATTGAAAAGAGCCTGATTCTATCATCTTTGCACCTTCCCTTCAGATACTATACAACCCAGCATGCACGCACATAAATGCAGAGCTAACTATGAAAATGTACAAATCTAATAAAAAGAGTGAAGTCAGTGGGTAGTAACAAACAGTGGGGTGTAAGACAGTGAATTATTCCAGGAGATGCTTAAAGCAAATGGAAGCCTCCTAGAAGGTGCTTCCTCAGCTTCTCTTTTTTAGGGTGTGAGAGACTGAAATGTAATGGTTAATGGCTCAAACAATCAGCCACTTGTAAAAGCAGGGGTGCTTTGCTGATGATGTGCAAGGTAACAGCCCAGGTGCAGAGGGTGTGAGCACCAGAGTATGACTACAACAAATCAATCTTTGTTTAGCAAAAAGCTGGTTTTGAGCCAGATAAGGGAAGGGGCCAATAAGAAGCAGATCCTGCCAGGTGGAACAGTGCTTTTTATCATGTCCTCCCTTACACAACTAGCTCAGGTATGAAAACTCCCCTCTGGGGAGGTACTGGGACATTCACACACAGGCCTGAAGGTATTTGTCCCTTTTGATGGGGCTTAACTTGATCAACAACATTAATGTGAGAGGCAGCTGTCATGTCTTAGAAGGTGTCATAAATCATCAAAGACCCCTGAAGCACCCACAGACTCATTTCTGGGGCCTTCCACCAGAAGCCTGCGGATGATCCACAGTGTTGCATCAGACAGTGTAAAACTCCCCCCCAGGGGAGGTACATAGGCATTCCCACCTATGCCTGAACATACATTAACCCACTGAACTTTGTGTTTCACAGGCTCCCCCCACCCCCAACCTCTATTGGATCAAGACTGAGACCATTGCTTTGACCGAGGGACATCAAAGTTTCAACAATCAAGTCTCATCACTAGATCCATGGGTGGTAATATCTTTCCACTCTTATCCTTTCTTTGTCTTCCTTTCTTTTCTTTCTTTCTCTTTCTTTCTCTCTTTCTTCTCCTAACTTCTTCTCAAAATATATTGTAAGCCAGAGTAAAAAGTTCCAGTCAATGCCTTGATGTGTCTGGGTAAGTTCAAGTTGGCTAAGTTTGCTAAGTCAAAATTTTTAAAGTGCCTTACATTGTCTGGATGTTGTTTCAAAATTTGCCAGGTACCTTATTCTAACTTAATAGTCTAAAGTTCGCAAGTAGAAGTTTGTTATTGAGCCTCCTGAGAATTTTGTTGTTTCTCCCACGCATCACCCAGAGTGAATCAAACTACCTTCCCCTAAACCTGCTGAGTCAACCAGGGAATAATGTAGGGTCTATTGGGAATCTTGAAATTTAGTCTACAGGTCATAGGTGGTCGCTGGCCTAGACTAGTTTAGTACGGAAGTTAGACTGTGCCAATATGTGGAAACTGTGCTTTTGAGTTAAAAAACTCCAGTGGTCAGATTTCATTTCTTCTCTGACTCGAAAGCTCTACTTCATCCAAAGGTCATTTACCCCTTACACATGCATTAGGGTCTTAGCTTTGATGTACTGCAGCATACTGATTCTTCCTGTAGGCTGTCAGATGTCACAGTCCTGGCAGAAAAGAGGGAGAAAGGCTGAGAGTTGGAAAAATAATTTTTTGCATTATAAAAACAAGTACCTGTAAAACACCTCAGTTCACAATCTTTTCAGCTAAAGTTCAAATCTGTATTTTGCCATCGACATATATATTCATATTCTCAAAAGGGTTGAGCACCCACTTCCATCAAGACATGCCGATGCAGTACACTTTTACAACAGATTTTTACTACTGTAACTCAGTCCTTTTCCTCCATTTCCAGCATTGATTACATCTCACTTCTCTGTAGAATGATCTAAAAAGTCCAAGAAAGCCATTTTAAAACATTAAAGAAGTTATGGACCTGACCCTTCTTACCCCGAATACTCTGTGCCCCTCACTGCTGTTTGAACAGATTGCTGCTTTAGATACTCAGCTGCTGATATGCTCTTGGCAGTCTGTTACTGTCTGGTGTTTGATCCTCCTACACGCCCTACTTGTGTCACATCTGATGTCTCTCTAAGAAGGGTATATACTTGGATCCAGGTGCCTGCTGACATACTACTTTTTAACCCTGGTAAGCCATGACACTGCACAAGAAATTCAGTTTGGTCTTTCTGTGAGGTAAAGACTGCTCAAGCAACTGACTCCTGCAAGTCGTGGAATATGACTGGTAACATCACTAGGCTAATTAGATCCAGAAAAGAAAAAGATGAATTTCAGTGCTACCAGGGATAACCATTATCATCACCAGGAGAAACCTAGCAGTTAGAGCAAACTAGAAGTGGGAGCTCACAACACTATGGGCAGTTTGAAACTCCTCAGGCACTGCTGTGCAGCTTCAGTGACACCCCAGGAAATCCCTCATGTCCTTCATAGAAAGGTTGTCCCTCAAGTCAGACCTACCAGCACCCTCTTTGCACTTTCCCCATGGCTGCAGCCATCATCTCCCTTGCTGGGATATGCAAGGTGCAACACTTTTTGGATTAGGAAACACAATCAATTTTCTGGAATTGACTTAATTTTTCCAGTGTGACTGAGGTTCCCAGTGCTGCTGAAAACCAAGTGTATGGTATCCCTGGGTGCCGCCTGGGAGCTAACTCCTGGGAGCACCCTCCAACCCACACAGCTGCTCAGAAACTTTGTACAGTGGAATTAATTCTGTTGCATGGTTTCAGGGGGTTTGTGAGGAGGTGCTTCTCTGTAAGGGGGCTCACATCCCTCAGTCAAAGGGAGTCAGGGAACACAAATGCACCTTTGCCTCTAGGGTGGATTCAGGGACGTTGCTTAAGGCCACTACCCTCTTGAGTCCAATGGTCTGTATAGGAAGTTAATAATTGATTAGACAGCAGGTACAATTCAAAGAAGTGATGCAAAACAAGCCAGAGAAAGTGTGATCAAAGCTGTACATAGAAAGCAATAAGTATCTGCAAATCCTTCTGCACCACAGGACCTATGTCAGCTCTGCACACAAAGCTGGGTTCTCAGGCCACCTGCAGCAAGCACTGAGAAATTTGTTCTTTTCCTGTAAATCCCCAGACTGTACTGGGGGTGCAAACCAGACCACTCACACCAATCCCTACTGCAGATCATTCTGGGAGGGGAACACTGATTTCTTTCAAAATTAAATTGCGAATCTGCTCAGAGTTCGAAGTCATTCCTTCTACCAAAACAAGAACATTGCTGAAATAACTTTGTTTGATAAGATGTAAGCTCCTCAGGTGTCTACAAACTGTAAGAATAGAGAACATGACTTTTTTATATTACAGTTATATAAGAGGCTGGTGAGTTTTAGTTTCCTCCCTTTTAGATTCTTTTAGGCATTTTTTTCTTCAGAGTTACAACTCTGATTGAAAATGTTGCTATGCTATCTGGTAGACCTCCCAGGCTGTGAGGAAAAAATATCCAGGCTTTTCTCTCAACAAGAGTATCCAGTTTACGTTATTAAAACTCTAGGCATCACTGAATTAATCTCCAAAAAATTCAGTCGGCAGGACAAAATTCTAGCAGTCTTGCATCCCCCAGTATTATTCAAAGTAAAGTTTTGGCTCAAGCAACTAGGAGGAAGAAAATTTTAAGTCTGGATGATAAAGCTGCCAGCAGATACATGTGTTTAAAAGTGTTTGTCCCACCACCTACCTTTCACCATTCCCTCCATCTGCACAGATTGACCTTGATCGGCAAAACACTCCAGCCTGGCTGTGTGCAGGCAGAGATGTAGCACAGTACTCGTCACTTTCTGCTGCTCACAGGTACTCTCTCTGAGCTAATGTTTCCCCTCATCTTGTCCCTAAAACCAGTATTTATTACCCTGATACTGGCAGACTTTCACGTCTCAGACGAGACTGTGTATCAGGACTATAGGTGCAGAATCCCATTACAAACAGATTGTTATTTTACAGGTCTCTCTGTTTCATCATTCAGGCAAAAATTAATGCATTCACAGTGTACATGACAGGAACATGTTAGCAGAATACTTTTTGCTGCTTGTCTTTTGAACTTTCAGCATTGCTTCTCGGTGACACTTGATAGAGTTGAAGGAAAAACAGAATCCAGTATAAATTTTGAAGTTTCCATCACAAAAACACTGGCAGTCTTTGCTATTACTGTGAAAAGGAATTTAACTACTTCCTTTTTGCAAAATATCATTTGCAAAGGAATAATAGGATGTCACCATTTGAGGGGATAAAAGAATGGCTTTGTAACTTCTTTGCATGTTACTTGCTTTTACTTGAAGCACTGTTGAAGTCTGTTTTCCAGATCACAGTATCTGAAACCAGACTGGTTTCTTCTGGAGGAAATTCCAAAAGGCAGTTGAGGAAGGAGTGAGATATTTCCACTTCCGATGGTGGTTACCCTGGCAGTTTCATGGCATGACACAATGGGGATCTGATGGTAGCAAAACTGCCTTCTGATTTCAAAACCTTAATTTCTCCAGCTGAAATTTATGCAAAGGTTAAATATGCCTAATCCTGTTCCTGGCATGTTCCATGCCATGTCCATGTGTATGTGAACCACATGGAGCAAAGAAAACATTTGACAGCAACAAACTAAAAAGACTAATGTCTGTGGCAGGACATCTAACCCCCCCCACGCTGATAATGGGTGCATAATGAGATGATAGCCCAAGGGGCCCAAAGGCCCAGCCAGAACCGTCTCTGGCGCCTGATAGCTCAAACATCAGCTAAGAATCCACATCTTAGTCTGCAGAGCTGATGTGGGGAGAGATAGAAGGAAATTCCTGACTTGAGAGACACAGTTTTTACACTATAAAAGATCCACTAAAATCACCACTAGGCAGAAGCCTAGTACACCCTGAAAAGTGACCGAAAACTTCTCCCCGAAGTCTGGACGCAGATTTCGTGGTTACTTCTCTGGAGATTGAGTGAAAGGACCTTCTATGTGTGCTCCATCAGCAATTGGATGGTAAGATACATTGAATCCTAACTTATACTATTTCTTCGCTAGCTGTAAGTGAAAAAGGTACCTTATCGTGCACTGTATGTTACCCTACTAGTAGTGTCTTCCTTTGTTTTATTCCTGTGTAGTATTAATTTGCTTTAAGTCTTTATGCCTGTGAGTTTTCTTGTCTATTAATAAATTCGTTCTATAATAGACAGAATCAGTCATCATTAAAAGAACTTACGAACGAGAGTGGGTTTTGGGGTGCTGGCCGCCTCAATAAAGATACTACCTGCTGCCAGAGGCCTGGGCAGGAGGTAGGATTAATCTAAACCCCACATCCGATTCGTGACAATGTCCTAATAAAATAGGCAAGCAGGGGGATGCCTGACATGTATGAAATTGAGCAAATTATTTCATGTCTTAGCCTTTTAATTTCCCTCTCTATTTTGCATTTCTTTTGCATTGCAAAGTCTTCAAGCAGTTCTTTTCCAATCTCTGTAGTTATATTTGTCTGAGAGACTTATAGTGACAGTGGTGTCATTACAAGTGCACTACAATGAGTGGGTAGTTTTAGTAAAATACATTTTTCCAGTGACCACAGAAGATGGGGCAGAGAGATCTCTAGGAAATGTCTTGTAAACTGCCTGGTTCACTTCTCCAAAAAGTTGGTGGATATTTCTGTGATGTAAAGTTGGAGCCTTTAAACACCAGGAGGGACATTTGGGCTATCTGTATTTATTCCTCCATGTGCACTTTGAGAAGCACTAAAATACATCCGGATGAAGCAGACACCTTTGAAGTCTAGTCAGACCAGTATTACACTGTGTCTTTGTGACACTCCTCAGAGCAACAGGGCTACACGGTTCAGGAGCAGCGACCTAAAATAGCCATATAGCTGACATGGATCTGAGCTCCTATCTTTGAATGGTCCTACATGATTTTCAAGAACCTGTTGGCACAGACTGGTTGCTAACTAGGACCTGTCACTGTGCTCTCTTAGGTGATAGAGGTATTGCCTGGGCTTCAAAACTGAAAAAAACCACTCATTTTTTTAAGTGCAACAACATACACTTCCACGGAGGTTTCATGAAATACTACACACTTAGCCTACCTGCAGCTGACAGGTTCAATGAATAATTATATTGGCCCTTGTAGGCAGGCTTGCTATTAAAATGGAGCAGGAGGTTACTGCCAACTTCTGTTGCATCTGCTTTAACTGTTTTTATATAAATAACAAACTCTTTAGACCTTGGAATTTTTTTTTTTTTTAAATTTGAATGAATGATGTCTGAAGTCTCTCCAGGACCCCACAGAAAGAGTTTGATTGCTGACCCCTTTGGGATTATTTTTGAGGAGTAGCTTTGCTGTGGATCAGCAGGTCAAAAGTGATGGAAAGGGTGAAAAGTGACTAAAGAGGGCACAGATGAAGCAAAAATGGCTATATTGTCTACTCATAATTTAACTTTAACCTTGCAAAGATTTTGTAAGACATTCTGGTTTTTATAGCTTCATGAAGCAAAAATAGAAATTTCTCCAGTAACCATGGAAACGTGGAAACAATGATTACTGGAAATTATCTCTACTTGTGGGATCAGGTTTGTGCAGTCATTGGATGACAGTAAAGTTAAGCCAAATGTGCCTCCTGAGCAATGCTGACACAGCTGACAGGGAATGAACCTCGCAAAAGTCCTCAAACATCTGGAGCAGCTGGAGCCACTGCAGTTCTGGGATATATTAACTCTAGCTGCTGTTGGCTCAAGCTATCCCTGCTTTCAGCAAATGATTCTGTGAACGCTTAAATACTGAAACTGTAACCATGTCTGAGTATTTGTTCTGTTGACCAAAAGACCTAGTAGCCACCAGCACATCAACTGCCCTTATGTGCCCTCAAAGCTCTCAAAGGAAAGGTCAGCAAGGCATGCAGTGCCTCAGAGCAGTCACCATGGACGTTTATCCCTATTGAAAGGGAGGGAGAGAGATACAGATGGTACCGAATCAATAACAGCAATTATGGGCCTTCGGAGGGTAACTTGTGGTTTAGGTCACTAACAATAAAAATTTATTGAAAATAAAAACAGAAGCATGAAATGGACTTTTGGGGGGAAAAACAAAGAGAAAAAGGAAGAGAAGAAGGAATTCAATATGAAGAGAAGTGTTCCAGATGTCACAAGCAGCATGAGAACTGGCTCTATAACTTGCCTGCAGGAATCAGATAAGCTGCTCTACTGCACACCCCGATTGCGACACATTAAAGGAAGAGCATGAGATTAGAAGCATCTCTATGACTGTGCTGTTGATAAAAGAAACATTTTTGAAAGGATTTGATTTTGCTACTTCACTCCTCTTTGCAAAGCAGCTGGATTCATGCTTTTCCTCTCTCCAAAAAGGAGTTTGCTGTGGAGAGTACCAGCCTCATGGAGTTTCTCCCTTACAATTCCTTCCCTACTTCCTCTTCAGAAAACTACTCCTTTCCCCCAAACAGTGAAAAACTGCTGACATCCCCCATGCAGAGGCAGCATTAGGATGGAATTACGATGGTGTTAACAGCCTAGTTACCCAGAAGAGCTACTCACCCAGAAGTCATCTGGAAGCTGGGAAAAGTTTGTGAGCATTTGGGAACAGGGACTTGCTACTTCTGTTTGAATATCTGAAGGGGGTGGAAAAGATTTCTAGTGATTTCCTGTCTCTCCATTTGCCCCTTTGTGTTCCTATGAAACAGGACTTCTGTTTATATTGATTTGCTTCTGAAATGATCACTTAAGTGACATTCTTCACCTCAAGGCTGTAAAACTGACAGACCAGACTCCCCCCTTTTGCCTATCCTTGGCTGTCCTTCTTGGAGTTGTATGTTAGGCATTGCAATAACATGCCACAGCACACTCAGGGAGCCCAGGCTCTCCATAGGACACAGGAAAAGGAACACCTCCTTTGTCATTTGCAAGTTAGAATGGATGGACAGGACAGAGACCGTATGGCAGAAGAGCTGCTCTGTCTGGTGCTGGCAGTGGCATCTCTGTTGATAAAGGGACCACAACTGTTTGTTAACAAATGCAGTTTGAATCTTCGCATGTCACTAACCATAATCCCAAGCACGGGGCCATGTAAACATCTGACAGTAGTATGCTGTTTCCATCCTGTGCCAGGAAGCACGATGTGAGTCACCTTCATATTCTTACTCGCAGTGTGGTCTAATTTTTATGGTTCTTGTGATCTGCTCAAAGTTTAAGCTGGTTACTTTTAAATGCAACCTAAAAAGTTGAAACACTCTGCTTGCAGGACGTAACTACTTCACATTTATAGTCTGAGATAAAAAGTCCTCTCCCACTGAGCCCCTTCTAGAAGGTTGTTAAAATTAGGGCCAGTGTATTAAAAATCTGTTACATCTTTTACTAGTGAGTCATAACCTGTTCACTTGTGGGAAAATGAGCTTGCCAGTCTACTAAGGAACTGAATTGCTGCCTTCCCAGTCTTTGTGAGGTGCCTGCTCTTTGTTTCCAGGTGGTTGTCATGATGGATGCTATTCAATGCAGGAAAAGCAATAATTTAACACATACTGTAATACAGTCCAGTAGCCCAAAGTATGATGATACTAGCTGGAAAGGAAAGAAATCTTTTAAAACAGAAAAAAACCCCTAGTTTCTGCATAAATTTGACAAAGAAATAACCTGGGGAAGCAGATAGTGCAATTAAATGCTCTTTCTTTGGTCTTATATTTTCTCTGCAAAATAAGTAGAGGCAGAGGAGATGAAACAACCTGGAATAAGTAACTGATGGAGCAATGTAGCATAAAAAGGACAGTAGTAAATTGCCTTGAGAAACTCAGCAGTTTTCCCAACAAAATCAAGTAATCCCTAGGCTCCTAACATACATACACATATACATTTTATACGTGCGGTTTTTGAAGATATCCATACACTTCCATAAGCACGAATATTTTATTTAAGGTACTTTCTACAAAAATTCTTACCTTCTATTTGCTTCATGTCATTTCCATCTCAGTAAAGATAATTGTTGAGAGTGCTAAGGCAATTTATGGGCACCTGTGGGCTCATAAATCTTATGTGATTATCCTAGAGATGTGTCTTCTACATATATACTGTATGAGGTGGTTTCTATTATCCATCACTGTGCAATGTATCTATGGTAAAAAAAGAGGTATTGTACCAAATCTGACCTTTGACAAAGCAGAAACAGGCCAGCCCTGTAGTGATGGCAGCTGCTAGATGGTTCATTATAGAGGGCAGAATGGAGATGTGTAGTTTGTGAAAAAACTGACACTTCCTCAAGTTTCTCCTCTCCTGTGGATTTTTCAACTTCCTCAGGAAAAGAAATAAAAGCCTAAAAAATTTGTCCAATATTTGGGCTTTCAGGAAAAGGTCAGATTTCCATATTAAAGTCCCAGTGGTGGGTACTAGACTAGAAAGCAGTTCAGACTGTTTTGAGTTAGCGAAGCATTTCAGAATATTAAAAGTGAACAACAGTTGATGACACTGAATGTGCTTGGAGGAGGAACATTTCCATTTTGGGAAGAAGACCCCCCCAACGATAAGAATGACTCTGCATTAGCAGCACAGCTCAGGAATGCAGTTGTGATTGTGCTCACTTACTCTCCTCTAACTCAGATCATGTGGTCTCTGCGTGTACCCTGGCCACTATCGTTCAATCACTCTATCAGGACCAAACAAGAGCTAAACAGGTGTAAAACTCTGAGATACACAAACTGTGGGCACTGGGTCCTCAGCACCAACTGTTGCACTCCACAAACCTGTTCCTGCTGGGTTGCACTCCTCAGTAATGCAGAGATAAATGACTGAATTAGGTACTGAATCATCTTTAGGGTGTTCAGCTCCCAAGTCTCTGCCTGTTTCAGAAGGTGCTTGGGGGAAGCCTGGCCACCTAACTCAGGCTTCTCAAACTTAACACTGGAAGTGGAGAATGGAAATACTCCTCTCTTCTTCCATCTATGTCTGTGATTACAAATGAGACTCCTACATGACTGTGAAGCCCTTTCTCCATTAATTAACTAGATGAGTTGACCATGGTGAGTGGTTACACCGAATCTTTAAACTTCTTATGAATTCATGATATAAGCAGTCTCTATGCTTGACCATTAATTTAAATACTCACGCAAAATCTAGGATTACTTGATGCTTTTCTCTCTTTCATGGTGGCTTATAATGACCTTAAAAGCATTAACTCAATATGAGGTCAAGGAATTATTTTAGCTGTGAAATCAGTTGCTTAATAACAGTTTCTCAGAGTCAATCATGCAGGCTCTAAGGCTCAAGTAATTATTTCATTTTTCTGCCTACATATTAATGTATTTAACTACTACTCTGCACAAATAGAGAACTGCATTAACGACAGATTTTCAGTACTTGGGTTTACAGTGTCCAAAACACACAGAGAAGCATGTATGTGCAAAATTAAACAGCTATTTCTGTAACTACTTAAGAAATTAAATGCTGTTTGTATGTCAAACATCAGTATATCACCTTCCAAGCAGGATCTCACACTGTTTTATCATTACTTATTAATGGTTTGTCTTTGATTATATCGTAAGTTAATTAAACAGGTTTATAGGCTGCAGAAGGCAAAAGTGAGTAGATTTGGGTTTAGTCATAATTTTTAATGGATAAAAAATTAGTATGACTATAAATTGAATTTTTTCCTGATAAAATATTAAATATTTCATAAACAAAATATTTGATTTTGACATCACTGTGATGCTGTCTTTTTTAGTGTCAGAAATATTTATGAATTTAAATAGGGCAATGCATGGGTAAAATGTTTTAAAAATTGCAAAACTAACAGAATGTGTTCCTGCCTCATAATAAACAATTGTTGAATGATGTTTATTAAAATTGGCTCTCAAGTGACAGTTAATAAATGCATAGTTCTATTATGCATGCTAAATTCAGTATTCTGAAAACTTAAAAGCAAATAGATCAAAACCAACAGAGACAAAAAAGTCACAAAGACAAAATACAGCAACACCAGAAAGTGACAGGGAAATAATTCAGTCTTAAAAATGACTTATTATTTGGTAACTTGTAACAACAATTTTATAGAACTAAATTAGAGGCAAATAGGAGTCTTTCTGATGTTTTAGATATGCAGTTTTTTTAGTGCACATAGTTTGATCATACAGCAGAGAAATTCACATTACGAAGTCACCTTCAAAAAAGCAAAACCCCAGTTTCTCTCTATTTCTGGTTCCAGGTTATGAATACTCATGGATAACAAATGAAGGAAAATAAACGGGGGGGTGGGGGGGGTGGGGGGAGCAATAAAATTCAACTATTAATTTATTTTAATTAAAAGCCTTAAACATTTCTTCAGTATTTTGAGAAATTAGGCTACATGCAGTGTGTTCTTATGAATGTCTCACATATACCCAGACCATATCTGCACTGGATTGCAAAAATACTGGATTTAATGGGCTTTGTGTCCTTTATTGTAATCACTCCATTGGCTCTTTGATGTTGCATGGGGTTGGTGTGATGATGGAAAGAGTTGCTTCAACCATGTATTTTCACCTCTGTTTCTAAAAGGTGAAGGGCAAAACATTTAATCAAGGAGCAGTTTATCTTTAATTAAGAAAAACATAATTAGGCATTATCACATAATTGCTATTACTGACGGAGAAACTCATATTTTCACAACTAGTGACCCATGCTGTATTATGCCTGTGCTGTTTACTGCCTAATAAATCTGTATTTGTGTTTGGCAGCTAGCCAGAAAAATTAAAAGGTAATCAACATGCTTCTCTGCAGTCTGGTCATCAAAATCTCTGACTTCACAGATGAGTAAATAACAAAGTCAAGTTGTGATGTCCTAACAGAAAACCTTCTTTAGGAATAACTATATTTACCTCCTTTGTCAAGGCATCAAATGATACTTGAAACAACCATATACAAAAGGCTTTGCAAAACAGATGAGAAAAACTGTGCTATACACCTGGTGTTGAGTTAAAAAACAGTTTAATGTCTCAAGGCACCACCACGGTAGAATTTTATACCTGCAAGTAATCATCTAATACACTATGATACAGTTAAGGTAATGTATTAATAAATAGCTTGTGCAATTTTGGGAAGCGATCTATAAAGGAATGTTAGATATACAATAGGCACATACTATAATACAAATAAAAAACAAAATTCCTAGAAAAAGCATGCTGAGCACCTCTTGGTATAGGTTGAGTTTCTTATTCTAAACACTATGTAAATCTTAACTTACAAAAGGTAAAACTGAAATCTTAGAGTAACTGCTTATTTAAACTGATTTTCCTGGGTATTTGCCTCTATGTCACAGGATTATTCTTAGGGACAGAGGGCTCTGGTACTGGCTGTAAAGGGCTGTCTTGTTCATTCAGTTGTGCATTCAAGTTTTCAGAAGTTAGGAGAGAAGAATTAAAAACTATTTCACTTAAGTCTGATTTTATGGATACCAGATGTGGTTCTTGAAAATTCAATGGTTCTTCTAACACCTGTGTATTTTCTCGTGTCATTCCCATATCTGATGGTGACTTTCGTTTCATTCTTGTGTACGATTTGTCTAAATTCTCCATGCCTTGGTCAGTTTTCTGAAATCGCCCAAAGAACCAGATGAAGAAACCAAACAAAGCAAAAGCCAGCAAACTTGGAATAAAAGCCAGGCATTTGACATCAAGGCTAGAGCCTGTGAATCTGCTGTGCAGGAACATGTCCCCTTCTGCATAGGTCCTGTTCGTCAATGGGTTAGTGTTATTGGATCTCCACTCCCAAGATAGCTTAGTTCTATTAAGGTCTTTCAAGCTCTCTGAGTCCTTCACTGTGTAGATCTTCTGTCCAGGACCGATATATTGACCATATTCATGAGGTTTGTAAAATATTTGGTTCTTCCACATATTCAGATCCAAGATTAAAACAAGGAAGATAATTCCATAGTTAAACCATTTGCCTGTTTGGAAAAAGAAAGTTCTGTCATCTGCTATGTCCATTTTAGAATCAGTACAAATGCCATCATACGTAAAAGATACTCAGAGAAAAAAAGTTCTTTTTTATTAATCTGTAAAGCAAAGTTGTAAATAAATTTCCACCACAGTCAGATTTATGCTGAATATCCCTTAGTATTTCACAGTTAGGTCTGAACACAAAATAATTTTGTAACACAAGCACAGCAGTATATCTACTCAATTGACATTACACTTTGTAAGTGACCAGTTGATTATATTACTAGGTGATGTGTTATAGATCAATAAACCTAAAAAAGCATTAATTCCAGGGCTCTAAAAATATTCATATGGAAATTTTCCATGAAAAGGCCATATATGATAGAACTGCTTATATTCCAGAAATTACTGAAGTGACTGAGGTTTTTGAGGTTGGTAATTATGTGAATTTTAAGAGTATATACTTATGTTGTTTGATATACCAACCATGGTGTGCAGATATATTCAGGTACAGGCAATCAGACCAACTGTGATTTAGAGATATCACACCCTTGAGAAATAGCAAGGGCTGATTGTAGACTTCAGAGTCTTGTCAGCTTAGCTTTTCTTATAATCTGTGTCTATGAATACAAAAAACAAATTGTACTATTTTCATAGTCAAAGCATGTCTTACGTTGGACATATGTTAAGATCTCACCTCTGCGGTGATGACTGCCACCACCCAAGAACCTGGCAAATCTACATGTCAGCATTAAGTGAAAATACATACATGGAAGAACGTTCCTGATGGTGATGGATGATCTTGGTCTTTGCTAGAACCATATTTAAGTATGTTTCAAGTGAAAAAGAAAATATATCAGAGGATCTATCAAATTACTTAGGCTAGTGACTTGCAAAGAATTAATGGATTCCAGTTCCTGAAAGTATGTGTGTTCAAATTGTATAACCAGAATTCTTCAGGAGGGTAAGGGGACTAACTTCTTGTATTCAGCAACTAAGTTTAATAGTTTCTTTTCTGTTTAGATTAAATAGATTGAAAATGAACAAGAACATTCATTCTCTTGTGTTATTGTGACTGTCCAGAAACAAAACTGAACTGAAAAGACCTTGACGACCATCCTGTAATCCCTGAATAACTCCTCTATCAAAGTCAAGTTGGATGGGGCTTTGAGCAAACTAGTGTAGTAGAAGGTATCCCTGCTTATGTCAGAAGGGCTGGAACCAAATGATCCTTAGGGTCCCTTCCAACCAAAACCATTCTGTGATTTGTCCCTGGGATTTTGTCAATATTATAAATGACATGTTAAAGAAAACTATCTGTTCAGAATATTATCACCACATTTTATAACATTTAAGTTTCTTAAATCAACACCAAGAGACTGAAAGTGATGCTAAGGTATGAAATAATATAACAAACAATAAAATGTAACTTGATGTGTCCTGTGGATGTTTGCCATGTATTTCATGTTTCTAGTTTCCCCATCATATCTCTTTCAACAAAAGACATAGGATTCACTGATCAATAGCTGCTGTCAACCAGAATACAATGGCTGACTTCTTGCTTTTTCCTCACCTGGGCACTAACTTAGATGATTCTTCTTTACCTTACCATCATTTCTTAAGACACAATGATAATATTACTATTTTTCATATTCTCGCTGTCTGAAAATGTTTTGAAAATGGTTGTGGGTTCAAAAGTTATTTGATGCTGGGTGTTTGACAGAGTGAAACCAACCCACACACGGAAAAAAATCATGTAATTCTCATTTCCTTAGGAAAAATAGGCTAAACACAAATTACAATAAAAATTTAAAAATGCTCCACCCCTTTTGCATTAAGAATTTAAGTGCTCACCTGATCTAAGAAAGATACACTGCTCTTGTTTCTTAAAAACCAGGAACTTGAAACTCCCTCACTCAGCTTCTAGTCAGTTAGGCAGGCAGAAACAAAGCTCTGCGCTCTGCTGCTGGGATTGTCGGGTCCGTGTGGGCTATACAAACCGCTTAGGTCCATCACCCCATCTAATGAAGATGAACTGCGACCTATCTGTCTAAATGGCAGCTAGTTGACTGAGAACAGCTGCTGTTCTATAGTGGATTTTCTCAAAACTACTTAAATTTCTCATTTCTAGACAATTTTTCCACCCTCTGCATCACTGTCATGCTTGATGAGCTCTATGACTTCTCCTTTTCCTCGGAATACTGTTGTCACCGGAACCAAAGGCTATGTATGAGTAACAGTCTCACTATAACCATATATGAGCACAATGACATCTTTCTGCTCCTACTCAGTAATCCCTGTAGCCAAGGGCTGCGTTAATCTCCTTAGACACAAAATGACTGAGTTAGTGCTGTCTTGGGTACTTACAGGGAGTATTTACCTCTTCAAAGAATACAGTGTCCTCTGCTGTCTATCCCTCTCCAAGACAAGTGCTTCACTGCTGTACTAGCAGGCATGACAGCCAAATAAACCAATGAAGCAATCCTTCTAGATCCATGATGTCTTGGAGCAAAAATATGTCATTGTGTTCATATATGGTTATACAAAGGCTTAATATATTAAACAGGGTCTCTCAATGTTAAACCAAAGTTTAACATTATAACTTTATATGTGTGTAATCTATGTATATGAAATGATTATCTGTTGCAACTTAATTTTGGCATAATCATTAGCAAACTTTAAGTCATATATCAAGCTTATATAGGAAATAAGCTAGGTAAATTAAAAGTCAATCATGACCTTTGATCTTGAGCATAAACAAATTCAAGTTTGTAAGTTTTGCGAAGGATGATAATAAATATATTATGAAGCTATAGATATTAATTTTATTTAAAAGTATTTCAAGCTTCATTCCAGGTGAAAAGTGTCAAGGGAAAATGGAGCCCTACACTAGGAAATAATTTAATTTGTCTCTTATCCAATTTCTGTAGGATTAGTATCACTGCTCCTTTAGGGTTGACTCTACTTCAGTGAAATTTGTGTGGCCAAGAATACTGGCATATACCTGACCCCACTTATACCTTCTTGGATGGAAAGTGGTTTATTCAAAGACAAAACTTGAAATAGAAGAATGCAGTAAGATCAGCTCTCAAGACTGGAAGGCTAGTCAATCATTTCAGCAAACTGAAAAGAATTTTACCCACTCTTCAACAAAGTTAACAACGAAGAAAATCATGTGGGATAATAGGTTGTGTCATTCAGCCATGCTCTACCTAAAATAAGACCTGGTTAATAACTGGCTTTCACAGCACTGACATTCTGACATGCTACACATAATATTTGGAGAGTAAGGAATCTGATTTGGTGTATTTGGAAACGTAGTACAATACAGCAATTTGGTGCAACAAAGATCCTCCAAAAGAAAAACTGGAGGTATGCAGTTAGCCAAGACTAACTAGATTAGCGTTCTTGCCAGGTTGTGACGCAAAATGTGAAATGTTTTTATAGGCATTGCAGACTACAAGCAGTATTTGGGGATGAAAATCCATTCCTGTTTTCTGAGAAAGCATGTCTGTTGAAGAGGGTTGTATCCTCCTGGCTAGAGCACTCACCAGAAGGGAAACATTGACTCTGGAATAATCTCCACTTGTGGCAGTTTGGACCTGCACCATAGGACCATGCTCTGGTTTAGCCTTTACAGAACTCTGCTTAGAAACAGTCTCTCCTCCCTGCTGAAGCTGAACAACTCTGCACTGCACATAAATGCCAGGGGCCTTCTCATGTTGGAAGAAGTACGGATTTTTTATTTTCCCCTTTTCCAGAAATTGACATTTTCACCATTGAAAAAGATTTTTGGGCAATCCCACACACAATATTTGGAATATATCCCAATATTCCAAACCAGCTGCTAATTCTGGAGCAGTTTTATTTCTGTATGCCCACTCTGGAACAGACGATTCATTTCCCAAGAAAAGGATCTCACGTAGAAGCCAGTCCTCGGCATCCTTCCTGAGGTCAAGAGGTAATGTGAAAATTGCATTTAATAATGCTAGACGCAAGCAGCCTCATGATGTGCAACCACAGCCAGAGGCTAGCGTAGGAAATGTTGACTTTAGACTCCTATCTCAACTGTAATTTGTGTCTAAAACCATTCAGACACTGCTGTAGAACATTTGAAATGTTCTTCCTGTCTTCGGTCACATTAGTGTTCTTAGCTAGATACATGCATGCAGACAGACCACTCACAGCTGATCTAAGATGTTAATCCTCTGAGGTTTTTTCCACATCTGTGTGCACGGCCAGATTTGTTTTTACCTCTAACCTTTCTATTTTTGCCCACGGACTCCCTCAGGCAATTCTGTGTAGGCAATGCTTGGACTGAATCTAGACACACTGTTGGTTTAACCCCATGAGCCACCCATGCCAGGAACTCCCCAGCTGTGAAGGTGATGATTTCTCCTTTGGGTTGAAGGGCACTTGGGCTAGATCAACCCTCAGAAACATGTTACAAGCAGCCAGAGAAATTTCCCATCTCTTTTCATACCTAAACCTTAACATTTTCTGTTTGAACAATATCTGCATTCTTGACAGCAGATGCTCTTGGATTTCCAGTGCTGCTATTAAAGGGTATGAGGCAGGTCTCCCCAGTGCCTTTTAACCATGAAAGAATCTGAAGTAACAAAATTTACTTTTAGGTTTTACAAATTTCCCTGGGTATTATAGAAACTAGGATACACTATGTATTTTCACAAACATCAGCCTAAAAAAGGAAAACACACACTTTGCAATGAACCATCTGTCAAGGGAAATCCAGATGAGCTAAGCAGATGCAGGAATTGAAGTTATTTTTGATGTTCATAAAAAAAAAAGTGGCTATCAAAACAGGATGAAAATATTTAATACTCAGTAGATGCTTGCGAAGAGTTCCTAGATGCAAAGAAAAGTGAGTGAAATTAGGTACTCAGTTACCAGTAAAAATAAGATAAGCTTTTCGTAGTAAATTTAAAATTACACTGAATCATATCAGCTAGAGTCAGAAGACGTTAATTCAATATTACTGCCAACTTACAACATTCAGAAATCACAAGTCAGGCCTAAGAAAGCATGTTATGAGTTTAAACTAGGATGGGTTAAAATAGTATACTTAGTAGTGTTGTATTTATCTGCTTTTTTGGACATTGAATTATGCAGAAGCAGACTTCAATTTTTTTTCTCTGCAATCACATTCTTTATATTATGAAAGCTGAAATTTGCATTTAGTCACTGAATTCAGGAGATAAGTCTTTAAGACGAAACAGAAGAAAAAGAAAAAGAAAAAGAAAAAGAAAAAGAAGAAGAAAAAGAAAAAGAAAAAGAAAAAGAAAAAGAAAAAGAAAAAGAAAAAGAAAAAGAGGAAAAGGAAAAGGAAAAGGAAAAGGAAAAGGAAAAGGAAAAGGAAAAGGAAAAGGAAAAGGAAAAAGCACCTGTCTTAAGACTTGTGATGAAATCAGGAGAGCTGGTAAAACAGAGCATGTAACTGAAATTCTTCATCTGTACAGAACTTGCACAAAACCATTAAGGACAAACCAACAGAATGGTGACTTGAAGTCCTTTACTCCTCTGAATGTCGCTCTCCTTAGAGCGGCTTCTTTGCGGGACCATTGTTTATTTAAAAAAAACCAATATTGAATAGGGCTGCTTTTATTTATATCAATCAACAGTGACTAAAACAGACTGTGTAAGAACAACTAAAGAATAAATTTTGCCAGGAAAAAGATGGCAAATGTTATTTCAGCCATGCTTTCTTTCTCCTTGCTATTTGGGAGAATATGGTTTCCAGTTTCTAAAAATTAGAGCACAGGTCATAGATTTACAGCCTAGATTTAGCTATATAGCTAGTACTAAAATAAATGTTTTTCAGGCCTCAGTGATCTTTTCCTGCTTGCTACTTAAAAGAAGTCCTATGGTTAAATTTAACTTCTGGATTCCATGTATTAAACAGGGATTAAATAGAGTGAGCTCCCTGCCGTTGTCATTGTCCTACCCCCATGTCACCTGCTGCAGTTGCATTCATGTGCATCATTCTCTACCCTCATTTTAGATTGGATTATATTCATCATTATATAGATATATAAAATATATAATTATATATATAGATATGTATAAAACCAGTTTTTTCTTTTATTAGCACCTTGATTTGAGTAGAATACTCAAGTATCTGCACATCCAAACAGTAACTAGAGCTTGAAACTTTTCCAAGATGATGCCCTAACCTAAGACAAGAACTGATGGCAAGAACAGATGGTTCAAGCAAAACCTACCCAAAGGGAGGTTCTTGTGCCATGTGTTATGGCTGTTTATTAGATCTCCTAAAGGGTGGTGTAGCAATGAGATAAAACAGGCACTCAGTAGACAGGATACGTGATGTGCAGTCAAATGGATTGATTTGTCTAGCGAATCTAATAAATGGATCTTGCTAATGCTGAGCAGGGAAAAATTTTCCTCAGCCTTCATTCATTTTCTCATCCTCATTAAAAGAATGCCTTCTCACTAGAAAATCAGGAAGGACTCCAGTCCTCGCTGCAGAAGACTACAAAACATAAATATTGGTTTTATTTGGTTGGCTTGTTTTCCAACAGCAGCACTGCTAGCGGTTGCATTTCTGATCACTAATTTATGTTCTTTGCTCTTGTTTATTCTCTGATTGTCCCTGATTATCGTCAATGTCCCTGTCTCTTTTACAATAGAAAACTGTTCTTTGCTCTTCAATTCCTCTTCTGTCACCCATTAATTATATGCCAAGTTTCTGTATCTGGTGACACAACCCAACCTGCCATGCCTCAGTCATTTTTCCTGCTCTGTGCATCCATTCCACTACTTTTCCTTATACAATGGAATAACAGTGCAGCATCTGGGAACCTTGTGGGACTGAGCCCCTCCAAATTCATTCCCTAGTCTTGAGAAAAAAGACAAAAAACAAACTCTTTTGCTATCCCTGAATTCCATACCCATAATTCACATAAAATATTGATGCTTAAACTAATTTTTTTTCCTCAGCTCCTTTCTCTTTTTCTCATTTGGGAGAGAAAAATGTGTTCATCATGTACACATCACATCTCCTTTCACCCTACAGCTTCTCGTCACTGACTGGGCTATCATTTACTTTATCCTGTTCCATAAGCCACTAATGGCTCGATGGTCTCCCTCAGATGTGTACCTGCTCTTCCTTCTCCTTGCTGGCTGGCTGTTCTCTGTCAGCATTCCAGCAGGGCACCTACATCCGATTTTGAAAAACTTCCTATCCCTCCCTCCGTAATTCCTGCTGGCCCATTTGCCTTCCCTCAGTCAAGAGCCAACAGGCAACTTCTGCACTAATTTTATCTTCTTTTCTGTTTTTTAATCTCATTTCTGTATTCTCTGCTGAAAATACCTTTTCTGAGGCCTCATTCAGTCTACCTCAACTCAGTGCTGGTGTAATCCTTTCCTTGACACATTTTCTTCCCTTGGCTTCTGCTGTCTGCTGAGCTTGTGACTCACCTGCTAGCTCTTGGCCTTATCTTTATATCATCTCTGAACACTCCTTTTGTCCCTGGCCTGCAGGAGTGTCATATGGCTGTGTCCTTGGTTACCCTCATCTATCTTATTTCTGTGTGGCGTCACGTGCTGTGACTTTTTATATTAGCAGTTAAAGACCCCTGCCAATTCACACCTGCATTCTTCTGTTATCCATTATTATCCATCCATTCTGAATGTAGAGAGAGGAGCTAAACTCCTTTTGTATAGCTTGAAGGTAAAACCAAAATATTTATCCCTATTTAACCTTCTTCTCTTTTTCATTCCCTGCTGTTATTAAAATACTGAGTCACAGTATGCAAGGATCAGGTACTTTTTATCTATATGTATCATCCATTTGAACAACTGCAATTCTATTTTATTTGAGGTTATTTAACTGTCTGCTTCTCGTTAGATGACTGATGGAAGTATGGTTATGAGTGGCCTTTGCCAGATGAGAATGACCAAAGTTATGAAAAGATATTAGCATAAATCATAGCAGAGGCATCTGGAAGCATAAGAGATTTGAAGATGAAATAAGCTGCTAATTTCCCTGGGAGAGTAATTTTAGATGAAAGATGTCTGAAGTTACATTATGTATTACTTATTGTCACAAGAAGTTGCTGAAATCCATGAAAAACAGCAGACCTCTCTGATTTGTAAGATACAGGTTCCTCATTTCCTTGAGATGTTTATATATGGGGAATATGGATATGGACAGATAAAGAGATAGAAAAAAAGTCTTGGGCACACAGACACAAAAATACATGTTTAAGACCGTGATAGCATACATTTATTACACAGAAGCAGTTCACTGTGTGACTGTGTCACACTCAATCTGTGAGATTACATACCTGTTATATGTATGTGATATTCCTCTTTCAGTATCTTTTGGAAATAAGGTACTTTGAATTGCATGTGTGCTGAGGGCAAGCCTGGAAGATTCACTTCAACATCACCCATAAAATGTGGGAACTCCCAGTCCTGTTAGAAAAGAAAAATAAGAGCCTAAATGTAAGATTCCATGGTATATTTTTGCCTTTAAAATGGCTTAAATTAATAAAAGAGAAATGTTCTTTATTTAAGCCTCTCATTATTGAATTTTCTTACTTTAAGTTTGACTGACCCACTTGAAATAGAATACCTAATTAATATTACATATTACAATAAAATTTTTACCTCAGCTCCATGTAATTATGTTTATAGAAGTCCACTTCACAATGACAATACTGAACCCACCTTATCAGCTGATAGTACAAAACAGTCTGCGGATATCTATTTAAAACCTGGCAATGTTAAGAATACCTATATAAAAACCTTGCTATGCTACTTACAATTTTAGTAACTTGTAATTTGGCAAACATTTTACAGGTACAAAATTGGCAAAGAAGGCCTGAGCCTTTCAAACATTACATATATCTGTATTTTACTTGTTCAACTTTCAGGGTATTTTCTGTATTTTGCCTTCAAACATTTGAATAAACAATCCCTGCAAGTGCAGGCCCTTCAGCATAATCTGCCTGAATCAACCCAAGCACAGTTTTCTCCACTGCCATATTTCAGCTGACAAGGTAACGTTGGAAATGTGGAAGCTCTTACCTAGCATTATGCATATTTTGGTAGTGTGTGGTAACCCAGCTGGGGAAGAGCTGCATTTAAAGGAATTTTTCACTTGGTTATCTGCACCCACCTTCAGTCACTTGAAAATGGGTATGATAGCATGGCTCATTACAGCCCAAACTGAAAGCCTAGCAACAGTGCTAGAATCAGTATGATTTCTGCCAGTGTCATTACTCTGTGCTCTGCAGATTGTTGGTGATCTCCTGTTACAAACACACTGCCCTTGTTCCCATGCACTCTCCTGGATTTGCAGCCAACAAGCTAGTGCAACAAGCACCTGAATTACTAAAAATAAAATAAAGGAATCCGAAATGTGAAGAACTCTGTGAGTGACTTGTGATTCCTTCCCATTCCATTCCAGCACAGACATCTCCCCATGAGAACCAATGCCATTATATAATTTTCAGTTTTGTAAGGATGGTAAGCTTCCATTTTACTTTTTTTTGAGGCAAGAAAATAAATATTCAAAACTTAGAATCATCTTAGTAGATGAGGAGAAACTGTTGACTCCCTCAAAGGCAGAGAGGTCCTGCAGATAGACCTTGGCAAATCAGAGGGCTGGGCAATGACCAACTGTATGAAGTTGAACAAAGACAAGTGCCAAATTCTGCACCTGGGATAGGGCAATCTTGGATATACAGACTGGGGAATGAGATGCTGGAAAGCAGCGCTGCAGAAAGGGACCTGGGGATCCTGGCCAATGGCAAGTTGAACATGAGTCAGCAGTGCCCTGGCAGCCAGGAAGGCCACCTGTATCCTGGGGTGCATCAGCAGCTGGGCAAGGGAGGGGATTGTCCCACTCTGCTCTGCACTGGGGCGGCCTGACCTCGAATTCTGGGGGCAGTTTTGGGTGCCACAATATAAGAAGGATATAAAGCAATTAGAGAGTGTCCAAAGGAGGGCAACCAAGATGGTGAAGGGCCTTGAGGGGAAGCCATGTGAGGAGGGACTGTGGTCACTTGGTCTGTTCAGCCTGGAGAAGAGGAGACTGAGGGGAGACCTCATTGCACTGTGCAAATTCCTCATGAGGGGAAGAGGAGGGGCAGACATTGATACTCTGCTCTGTGGTGACCAGTGACAGGACCAGAGGGTCACAGGCTGAAGCTGTGTCAGGGGAGATTTATGTTGTATATGTCAAAAGGTTCCTCACCCAGAGGGTGGTTGGGCACTGGAACAGACTCCCCAGGGAAGTGGTCACAGCACCAGCCTGACAGAGTTCAAGAAGTGTTTGGACAATGCTGTCAGGCACATGGTGTGACTCTTGGGGATGGTCCTGTGCAGAGGCAGCAGTAGGCCTTCTGGGTCCCTTTCAGCTGAGGATATTCTATGATTATACAACCTCTGAAAGATTAATCACTACATATAACTTAACTTCCAAGACTTGCTAAGCTCTCCAACATTTTCTACAATGGAAGGGAAATAGAAGAGTTTTATGATCTGGGAATAGCACAGTCAAATCACGAACATCTGATTTGTGCTATTTGTGATACTGAGTTAAATGGATTAACAGGAACGCAAGCAAGGAGAAAATCTAACACTTTTTACCTGGTTCTTAATGTTCACAGCAATGCAGAAAGTGCCAGTTTACAAATGTAGAAGATAAGAGAAATAAGGATGCTCTCTTTTAATCTTATCACTAATGCAACGCATGCACTCCTGCTAATACCTGTCCAGCTGCACAGTCCCTTACCCTGCATCTGTAGACATCCCCTTGCAGGTGGTAAGCATTCAAAAAATGCCCACAGATAAAAATTTTATGCGTGCACACTTTCAGCTCACAGTTTCTAATATACATCTCTGGACTGGTGTCTCTGGTTAACAAATACATACTCTCACCCAGGAATAAATAGGAAGAAATACATTACATATTCCTGAAAATAAATGAATGGAGAACTGTGAACTCTGCATTAGTTATAAGTAAACATGGGTCTATAACTCTGGCCTCCTGCTCCTGCCTTGCCCCAAAGCTCCTACTGTGCCTTTTGCTGATTTACAGATAAAATTCCACCATGCAGAATTTTGTACTGGACTGTGTCTTTGCATCTGAGTTTTTTATTAAAAAGGTTTTGTTGTCATCTGGATGAGTATTACCTGATAATAACATTTTCTACATATATGCCCCATATTGCATGAAGCACGTCTGAATTGGATCATGACCTGAAGAACTGTAATATGGTGTGGCCATAACTAGGAGATGGGCACAGGCTGGTGCTGGAGACCTCACAGCTGTAAACAGCTCACTGGTGTTCAGCTAAAGAAATGCAGATCTGGGCTGGGCAAAACTACTTTTAGGGGTAACAAGGAGAGCAAAGAAGTATCTAACATAAGGCACTATCTGTAAAACCCATCTGTAACATGAAGCTTTAGGTCAAGGAGGAAATGGCAAGGTCTAAACGTGTGTTATCAAATATAAAAATAGCCCCAAGCAGCTCCTAGCATAAAGAAAAAGAAACCGTCCTGATGAACATCATATCCTTCCCAGCAAAGGACTCCAGATGCCAATGATATGCCATAATGCTCCCACTGAACCCCATAGACTGAAAAGGACCCGCAGGAACAGAGGGAGGGTGGATGAAACATCAGGAAAAACAATAGAAACTAAGAAGTGTGTGTATAAGAATTTAGACATTATTATTATTATTATTATTATTATTATTATTATTACTACTACTACTACTACTGAAACATCTTTCTGCACAAAAGTATTCTTTTCTGTAATGATTAGAGCTCAACTAATAATGATTTTTGGATTACACTGTTTAAATTTGACACTAAAAATAAAATCTTGGCTTTATATATAAAGGTCCTTCCTCACCCATAAATAACATTTTGAATGTAACACCTTTATCAGAATGTTTATACAGTCTGTTCTTTAAGAACAGTCCCGTGATATTACAGAAATAAAATAATAAAAAAAACCCCACTAACAAATAATAAAATGTATTTGAAAGCAATTTTAAGAAACAGAAACTAAAATAATGAGTTAAACCTACTGACTTCCATGGAAGTCACCACAGCTGCAGCAGTTAAGAAAATGAAGCTTTGAGTTACGGATTAAACAGTTTTTGGAGATTCATTTGACTCACAGCTTTGGTAAGTGTGAGTGGTGTCACAGAGAGACAGTATCACCTGCAGAAGCACAGCTGTAGTATTATTACTGTGCTGAAGAAAAGTAGATTATGATTACCTTTTCAGGCTAATGCCAATATCAGGCTGTCAAATCCAAACCCAACAAAGTGGCCATTTTACTGTCTAGATTCTAAGACAATATTGTCCAAAATATTTTGACTCTGTTATTCTAATTTTTTTGCCTTACTGACAGGCAAATGACAACTTAATTTCACCAATATCCAGAAAACCATTTTCCTAAGAAATTCAAGATGCCTTGTAGGTATATTCCACCTCACATAACAGCTACAAGAATAGTGCAAATGTACAAGCCCATAAATCCCACTTCCCACTCTGGAACATAGCTCAGGCCTGCATCATGTTTCCCTACATGGTATTTTCTCTCTGTGTCCTCTGATATCAGTCTGTGCTCACCACTGGGACATGAGTGCCATGTGCTATATTCTTACAGTTCTCAGCTCATAATTATGCAAAGTTCACTTGATCAGCTTTAGTCCTTATTGCTGAGGTGCCTGTACTCTGCCATTTCTGGGATCTCATTAGGATCTGGGCCCAAAATACCAAAATTAGAATGCATTGCAGAATTTGAAAAATAAAGCCATACAACCATACTGTTAGCTCATATATGTACCTTTCATACTGCATGAACAGACTTTTTCTCCTTTAAATCTATCAGCATCAGATTTCTAATACTCATCCACTTCAGTGGTTTCCAATCTGGGGGGGATGGGACTGTGGCATACGTCTACTCAGTGTGTGCAGACAAAGCCAACCCAGAACCAGCAGGCTTAAACCAGCTACACAGAGGTCTCTAACCTCAGGGGAAAGTTTTGTGGCATGTGCAAATCAAATAAGGTTGTTGCCTCATTTCACTCTAGTCATTGAGGAGAGGGCAGCCAGAGGATGAATTTAAGATCACTGAGGGGCTCATCCTGGCGCTTCAATGGGCAGACAGCACCTCTGATTTCCATCAGCCACCTCATTAAATGCAGAATCACAGAAAAAACCTGAGAAGACCATGGTATTTTGATTATCTTCCCTTTGGTTCTAGCTACCCAGGCCAAACAGCTGCACATACTCTCTGCTGCAATGCCAGGTGTTAGTTTAAAACCCTGCAGTGCAGCTGGCAGCACCAGTTTGGTACCTCTTTAAGTAAAGATATTTTTAGCAATGGTAACCATCAGAGCATCAAAGCCAGACTTTCTGATATGATCTGGCCCTTTTCTGCCATCATCTGAAGAAAAGAGAAGGCATAACCTGGGCAGCCCTGCCCCGACCTCAAGCCAGGACACACAGCTGCCCAGGGGCATATTGGCAATGCCCAGTGCCCTGGCTGGATGCAGGATTGCTCCTTGGTGCTTTTTGTTGCAGGTTCTCAGCCATGTCCCCAGAGCCCAGAAGATGAGGAGCAGGTGCCGGCAGGATTAAGTCAGGATCATTAGCTGTCTGGGAGGGGGATGCTAGCTCTCAGCAAACCACATCCCATGCTTCATGCACACACAACTCTGCATCCCTCAGCCACAAGCCTCTTTCCACCCAGGGAAAACTGCCACAGAGAAGGTGGGACCACAATTACAACACACTAACAATTAATGGTGAACAAATGTGCCATGGTTTTATCTCTCTTCCTGTTTGAATATAGCTCTTGGTGTGTTTGTACACACCAAATATGAAAAAACACTAAGAATAATATAAACACTGTTCAGATATAATAGGGAAAGAGGAATAATTCACACTGAATATTTCTGCTTTAAGTAGTGATGACATATGCTATATTTAATGCTATGGACACATTTGTACTTTAAATGTCTCAAAATAATAAATAAAAACAGGGCAGGAACTGAGAAAATGCATATATGAATGTGTATATGTGCTACAGAAACTGCCTATAGCATTATTTATTTATTTATTAAAAACTTTCAGAGGTGTAGACTGTTTTCAGATATCTTTGTATCTTAGAACATGACAGACACAGATATCTAGAAGAAATTTTAGGAGAGGCAATGGTTTTTTATTTTTGCAAGTGTTTGAAGTAAGAAATGAACTGCTGGAATTCAAAGGCCCAGCTCCTCTGTGGTTACGTCTAATTTCATTGCAGTGCTGCAACTTGCAGTGATCTCTACAGCTGAGATCTCTGCAGCTGTGAGCTGCTAAAATGCAAACATATTTATAATATTTCATTCGAACATAGGTAAGAAAGGAAGCCAGCAGCCATGATTAGAACTCACTTTCATGCCTGTGAGATCAAACTTACTGCTCAGCTTCTGTTCTTTGACAAATAGAGGAAGAAAGTTTGATAGGCATTGCTGGTTTTAGCCCTTGTTAAACAAAAACTTACATCAACTCCTAACGTTACCACCTGTATACTTGAATGGCTTCAGTGGGGCTACTCATCTCCCACAGTGAAAGATGACATGTTATTCTTCAGAAGACCTCCTCCTTCATGTTAGTACTGTCAGTGATAATCTATTCATAGTTTTCAAGTCCAGAAAATTTTATTTAATCTGGTCATCTGTTTTTGCTTCATCTGTCTGGATTGTTACTGACAATAATGATAACCAAATCCCATCAGGAACTGCGGCACCAAGTCCCTTACTGAAGACACTGCTTCACCTTTTATCATTTAGTCATGATTTAAAGAATTCAAAATATGGAAAAATCACTCTAGCGGTGGGATGACTGCTTTGGCTGAGATCCAAGCTGCTGAGACAGAAGACTGAAGACAACTTCCAGGACCAGACACAGGTATAGAAAGGCTATCCCTGCACTATATGGCAGTGTAAGGCATGAACATACACACAATCCTGCTGTTGTTCTCCATCACGTTTGTGCTCTTCTCTCAGTCTTTGCTTAGCTTCTTCAAGTTCCTGGCCTTTCTCTAGAAAGACCACTGCAAACCTTGCTCTTTTTCTCTCTTATTTGAGAAAATGACAATAAGACAGCAATAACTCCCTCTATGAGACTTAAAGCAGCAATGCATGCTTGGCCTTGAAAGACCTCTTCCATTAAATAATCATTTTACAGAATCCTTCGGTCTATTATCCATTTCTGCTTATTTAAAGGCAACCATTCCTAGGCCACATAGGACCCAAACAAGCCCTTTGCACTCTGTACTCTCTGCACTTTGAATCTACACATTAATGCATTTTGAGCATAGACAAAGCTGTGTATGCCCATGTCCTCAAAACAGTACCCCTTGTTACTGAACTGTCTGAATTGGTATTTAGCCTTTTCACAAGAAGCTCAAAGTAATCTCCATATTGCAGTCCACCTAAAATAATAAATGCTTGCATTTCACTGAAAGTCCCACATCTATGCCTGATTCATGACAGATGGCACCTCCCTCTCTCCCTCCTGTGACTATGGGTTGGGTATCATCATCTATTCACTCCCCAGAACCGTGTAGTGCCTTGATATTGCAGATCTGCTTTGCATAACATGTCACAGATAAATTCCTACCAAACCCCATGGTTAAAATGGTTATCAAGGCTCTCATCATCTGCTCTTCAGTTATGTTGGCACCTTTCCCTCTGGCTTCATGGGTGCAGTTGTTCTCCACTGATACAGAAATGCTGCTGCAAGACCATTCTCCTAGTCTATTTTTTTGACCATGACATCTTCTCTTTCATACAATAAAGTACAGGCCGCTTCCTTTCATTCAAATTCTTTTAGATTTTTCATTACCCTATGTACAGACTGTCTATATGACAGCTGCTCCTTCAATCAGTTTTTAAGCTCAGGCCATAATTTTTTTTCCTTGTTTAGAGATTTTTTTCCCCTGAGCAGCTCTCTATCAGCTGCGGAGCTTTATCCTGTCTCATTCTTCTCTATAATTCTCTTTTGCTGTGACACAACATTAGGATGTCATGCATTAGGTGTCCTGCATTACCTGTCATCCTGACCAGTAAAGTTGCTATTGTTTGTACCCACCTGCCTAACCAGTTATAACTCTTGGATTTTCTTTAGCAATGAAATTCTCTAGGACTGGAGTTTTATTTTGGCTGTCTTTCAGCATCGTCTAGCACAACACTGCTCTAGTCCTTATTGATCATTGCTAGTTCCTTGATAGGACAAATATTGCTAGTAGTGTGAACAATTAATGGCTATCCATCGATTTTCTTACATTAGGAACAAATTGCGTTTGAAAACAAGCCAGTGCACAAGGAAGGATGGACACTATGAGGTCTCAAATCTTGAGATGTGTAGTGACCAGGAACAGCAGTGGTCACCATTTCCTGCTGAGGGCAAATCCTGTTCTGTCCTACAGCTACCCTTTAAGTTTCAAGTACTTATTAGTGTCCAACAGGAGCAAGGTGAAACCACTTTATCCATTCCTGAGGAGTGGCAGGCACCATAAAGCACAGCCTCTGTGCACTTACTCCCAGGATGTCCTAGGAGTAAGTCCACCAGTTTTTCCATCAGGCAAATGTGAGGTCTCATACACCTAAGATGACATGCTGAGTTTCCTCTTCATTGTAAATCACTCACACCTGTTGAATAGCTATTCACCACTCCTGACAATGCTGATTAAAAAAAGATACTCAAAAGTAAATGTTCTTTGATTTTCTCTTAAGTTTCTCCAGTTTTTGTAAGCTTTTACTCTTCTTTTACAGTCTTACTCATGTCTGACCTCAGCTTAGATAAACAGTTATCGGATAATTTATCTGGATGAGAAACACCAGTGAAAACTTTTCCAGTTCATTCTTGAGTCTGTTATGCTGATAAATAAAGCGGTAATGTTACAATACTGTGTATCTCTAAAAGACAAAGAAATCAGATCCAGTAAAGCAACTGTGTCTTGTTCTCTGCTTGAAACTTCCCTAAACCACCCATGAGTTGTAATGGTTTTTCTAACTACCTCAGTGACACGCTTTATGAAAGCCATTTCTGTGCTGAATAGGAGAAATGAACATTCACTAATAATACACAATAATTATATTTACAGATTTACTGAGACTACAGCCTGCTGTCAAGGGAAATCAGGACAGAAAAGTCAATCTTTCTGGTACCCTAGAAAACCAAATATCTGATTATGATGTGGAGAATAATAATATATTTAAAATATACTGCTGTATAATCATCTTGAACAATATCAGAACATTGCAGAAGTACATGCAATGAAACACATACCAGTGCATTGTGAGAAATATACCCACAGTGCAGCTGAAGAGTAAAATGGTATCTAGAGCATTTCAGGATTTGCAAACACTGCTAATGCCATTTGTACCTATTTGAGAACAGCAAGCTCTATTTGGAGTTCTAAAGTCATTTTGTATTAAGACAACTGTCTCCACCTAACTTCAGCTATATTAAAATGCATATTTTTCCTTCTCTTTCCAAATATCGACATACATGAATTTCCTTGTTGCCTGATATTTAAATTTTAATGGTGTTTTTTAGTATTGCCGAAACCCGAGAAGAGACATTTGCTGTAAAAGACCTGAGCGGGTATTTCCTTGCTATAAGTTTTGCAACACAATAAAAATGGTGTTATAGAAATAAAGAGCATCTGGAGCAAGGGGATTACTGTATGTTGTTCACTGTAGGTGAAAAGTAAATCAGCTGCATCAACGTTAGAAATGGACGCCTGAGGAGCCACTCTGCTGTGGACAAAATTCCTTCAGATTATATGTGCTCTAAAGAGTTTTACCATCAGCTATTCCGAGGCCCCAAAATTTGGGTCTGGTTCCAAAGAGAACTATAAACTTGCCCTTGGGTATTTAGTGTGATCTGAAGTGGCAGATTTTGACCAATGGTCTCAGTTTGAAACTTTCATCCAACTTGTTTTGGTTTAGCTATAACTAAACCAAATAGCTTGTGCAGGGTTCAGCTTGCTGTGATTAAGGTAGTGAAACAGTAATATTACCTTTCCATTGAAGAAAAAAACAGCATTACATGCTACATTTGACTGATATTGAAAAAATAATAGAGCCTAGGAATATGACATAAAGTAAAAACACTGAATGCATATGGAACACAGAGAGAAATGTCTCATGAATTTAAATGTGGGGTTTGCGAACAAGTCAATGCAAATTCCCTTTTCCTTAAAAAAATTGTAATAACTCTTTCCAAAATTATTCTCTTCTTCATAACTTGTGCTAATTAATATACCAGTTTTAATATATAAGGAAAGATAAAGGAAACTCTGTGCAAATGTTGTAAGAAGAAAAGCTGACTTTGCAAACTGTGGTTCTCTGTACTTAACTTTTTGTTTTGGGGACAAGAGTAACGTGGAATATACTTGGTCTTCCCAGCTCCCTCTTGTTTTTTTAAGCTGAATTTCAAATAATTTTCTGTGTACTGAGTTTTAGCCTTCTAATAGGACCACCAGCAGCAGCACACTGTCTGCAAACAGCACTTCATTTCCTGAAGGAAACTTACCCCATTCCTGAACCCCACCTCCATGCTACCCCTCCACCTCCAGTTTTATCCTCAAAAGCTGTGGTGTGGCCATTAGGCACATCTCTTCCAGGAGCTGAGAAAAATGAGAAAACAATAAGTCTCCCTGTGTAAGTACAGGTCTACTAGTTGTATTATTTTTGTAAAAATAAGTGACTACACAAAACTATTGTGCTGCTGGGATTACTATACTGTGTCTTTCATAGCGTGCACAGCATTGCATTAGTCATTCACTGCAGTTCAGTGAGATGAAATATCCTCTTATTAGAGAGATTGTATGTCACTTAATAGTTGCAGAATTATTTGCTTAAGCTCTTCTTTTTCCTATCTGCCCTCCCCTCTCCAAAAATCCATTCATTTTCTTATCCCTTGAGGAAGTGATGTTAGTACTCTCTGTATGTTATACATACATAAATTACATCCCTTAGAGAATGAACAATATCATAACCCAAAAGTATAGTCTTCAATGTGAATAAAAATTAGGGAAGATAACTCTTTTCTACAGCCTCTCTGATACCCAATGCAAAACCTCACTTCCTGAGCCTGAGAGAGGAAAAATGCAATTTCAGCTTTTTATGCTGGAGCAATAGAGCTTGCCTTTGCCAAGCACATGCAGAAAACATGAACCTCATCCTAAAAGGTTTTCAGTGTTTAGAAACCTCCTGGGAGAGCTTGTCAAAAACACAGTGAACCAAGTTCTAATTGCACAAACTCACCCTGGTCTTGGCAAACACAACTGTTTGGTCTGAATTTCAACTGTTCCCATCAAAATCCTTGGGAGCAGAGAAAATGTTATTAAGGTGTCTTTTTGAATCTCAAAGACAAAATCAAAGGCTGGTGGTATGGAATGAATTAAAGTGTTCTCCTAGTGAGATTTGAATCTAAATATAGCAATTATGCTGACCATAAGGTAAGACTGAATTAAAATTTAAAAAAAAAGACAGATGAGACAGGGTGACACAGGGTGGACAAGCTCAAAAGATTTGGAAATTCAGTGTAGATAAGAAACCACATATACAGCTCTTGGCAGAAGCATATCCAAACTAACAGATGCTTCTGAACGATGTCCTCCTGCAACCCTTCTATTTAGTCTTTGCCTTTGATCTTCAAGAAATTTCTTTCCCCCCTTGCTGCTGATGCTACTTTTGGAAGACAACTTGCTAATTTCCATTCAGAGAGAATTTTCTTTGAGGAAAATCGTAAGTGCCCCATGAGCCACTCTTTTTGGAGGGGAAGATGATCTCTTACACCATCTGTTGCTTCAGAAATTTTGTTCTCTTTCACCTACCCACATAACCTTGTATCTCTCTAACCTTTGCCACAAACAATAGCACTTAAGTGCTTTTTCCTTTACTGTCTCTTCTCCCACAACTTCCTCCGTAACATCTGCAAGTGATAGGCTCAATTCAGAAGTACATATTTTTAGTTTTAGGAACTGTCCTGACAAAAATTTTGGGAAATTACATGTCGCCTGTTCTCAGAGACACTTTTATGAGGGCAGTAAGCAGACACAGTACCTTCCCTGGAGATAAGTGCGTGGCTTCCAAACTTACAAGTGTAACTGCAAAACTTTTAATTACTGCCATCAATGAATCAGGGGAGCTACATTACAGCAGCTGAGTGATTAATCTGTCAGTCTGATTAATAGACCAGGTGGGGTTTTAAAGCAAGGTTCTGCTTGTGCATGTGCATGCAGACAAGAGGTAGATATGTGTGTTTTCTGGGGGAGTTTCAGTTTAACTGGAACTTAGTCAAAGCCATATAGTGGACACAGTTACTGAAACTTTCTGAACAGGAAAGTATAGAATTCAAGCATTATTTTCAATAGTTTAAAGAAATGCTAAATCAATTTTCTCATCAGACGAGCTGCTTTAGAGCAATTCACCAAGTCAAGATAATGAATGAGCTGTTCTTTCACAGCATTCCTCAAGGAGGAATTATCCCAAATGATATGGTTACTTAATGCGAACATTTATAAAGGGACAGTCATTATGCGAATTTTGTATTTTACATAATTTATTTCAACTTTCAGTTTATAGCAGCACTTTTATCTTTCTTTCACTCAGTGATAAAAAAGGCATCAATTATAATTCTCCTAACATGTCTACAGAACAAATTTCTGCTACTGAAGTTGCTGTGCTCATTCAAACATATAATTATTCATCAGAGGGTCCTGGGCAACCTACATTTACCAAAATAATGAATAGATAAAAACTGCACACTTACATGTAGCAGTTTAGGTATATGAGAAATGCACTACAAAACATATTTAGGGATGTGCTGGTCTGTAGCAGTGCTACCTACTATGTGTTGACTTGGCTGGCTACTTCTGCTGTTAATTATGCAAATGCACTTAGAGCCCAGAGAACAATAGGCTTGCTGCCATGTTTTTAAAAGAAAACAGAGACCATGCTTTGATGTCTCCCCAGACACAGTACTTTTTTACTGAGGTTTATGCAGTTTGCATGTGCAAAGCATGGATTCAAGATATGCAAGTATGAAAGAATTATGACCAAACCAGATCATAACAATTATTGTTGCAATTTCAAAGAATCTATAATCAGAGTTGGAGAGTTATAAGGCAGGGAAATAATTTAGAACCCCACAACAGGTTATTATTACAGGAATGTCCTATTTAGAAATTAAAGACTACTGGGCTATTGGTCTGCATCAGCATGCCTGACGGCAGAGGTTGACCAAATAGTCTGACCTGCCCAAAATGCAATTTCACTAGATTCTGCAAGCAAAAATTCAAAAGCTGAGTTAGTAATAAAATAACATTTCTCATATTTCTCTCTGTACTATAGCAAAGACCCTGCTAGACCTTGCAGATGCTGAAAAGAGCTGAAAGCTCCAGCTCATTGTCTTTCTACTTCAAATCTCATTCACAAAAGACAGACTTCCCTGATCTAGGCTACAAAAACCACTGACCAGAAAATAATTTTTTTAAAGTTTTTGCTCAAGTAAGCCATAGAAGATTAGAAGCTCCTAAGGAATACAGTACAGGTGGATACATGATGATCAAGGAAACAAAATTAATTTTAACCTTTCCCTGTCCTCTTGTATTCTTGACCAGTATAAAGATTGAACAAAGTATTGACCACTCCTTAACAATCACTTAGAATGACCATGCCTTTTGTTAGAAACTCAGAATAAGAACTTAATGAAATAGTATTAGCAATTAAATGCTCCTTTCTAAAATATTAATGAATTTTCTCCCTCTCATTCCCAATTCTCTTTTGAGTTTTCCTGCAGTCAGCTGACAAACTTTTTGCTTTAAATGCTGAGTCAAAATACAAGGAAAATATCTCTCATTTAACTCTTGTAGCAACCATTTAAGAAGCAAGCACTACTACTTCCTTCTAATAAACATACTATTCCAGTCTACATTGCCTCATACCTAACTCTAAATACTTAATTGCTTCCTGTGAACTCCTACTAGATACGTAGAAATCCTTCTGCTAATAAAGAGAGTGAAGCCCCATGAAATAGATTCTTTGACAGAAAAGAGAATTATTAGGGGCTCGCTACTTAATTGGCACTAATGACAACAACATTCTACTTCCCTGAAAAAACAGAGTGTGTACACTGATTTCCATGATATAAGGGCAATTACCAATCACGTAACTGATGTCTGCATTTATCTTTTTATGACTATGATTCTGCACAGTGATTTCAATCAGAATTTGTCACCTTTTGGAACTAAATCACCAAGGAAAACTAAGTGCATGTTCTTATTCTAACTTTAATGTTACAGAAATCTATGATTTAGCCACAAAACAGTAATATTTTCATTTACTTTTCTTATACAACCTGAGGGCCCATCTAGTCAGTGTGGTTCCGTCTCTGGCTATACAGACACAGTTATTCTATCCCCAATGGAACTTGTAGTTTAGCTCTAGTTTTTTAAGATTCTCACTGCTTCTCTGAATTTCCAGTAGCAATCTGTGTCTTATAAACAAAGAATACCATTAGTTGACATAGTAGATAAAATGCATTTGCTGGATAGTACTGTTCTGACAGATTGCCTCTCACTGTCCCAGTGAGCAGTACCCACTGAAGCACTCTTTGCAGGAGAAACATCAGAATTGTGTATATTTGCATTGGGACACACTGTAGAAATTTATTTACCAGCTCTGTATGGGGAATAAAAACCTCATTTTCCAGATCTTTTGACAGTTCAAAGTTAATTACACCTACAAGCACTATGTAAAGGAAAAGTGAAATTGTTATGGCTAGAAAAATGAATACAAAAATTAGGTTGAGAAAGATTTCATGGAAGTGGCTACATAACAACTCTGTTCAGACTCTGAGCATCACCAACATGAACTAGGCATTTCGTCTGCAAATCAACACAGTTGTGTCAAGCTCGAGCCCCTGTCTCAGTGAAGGCTAAAAATGGAGCCAGGATGCTGGAGCACAGTCCTGTAGAGCAGGGAAAAGTCTCACCTCTGCTGATCTGAAATTCAGCAGGTCAAGGCAGCAGAGGCTGCTCTTCCTTCCAGACCCCTCCCACAGAGCTACAGAGTGAGAAAACTCAGTTCTTAGGTTCAGAAACAAGCATCTTCCCAAAGTGTGCATCACTCAGCATGCTGAAGTGTCCCTCAGCTCCTAGAGCTCATCAGACTAGTGAAACTGCCAATCTCAGAAGAGAGACAGAGCATCCTCCATTCCCCCTTTGCCTCCACCCCCATTTTTCTGCAGCTGCTTCTGGCAGGACTCTGAGCTGCTCTCAAACAGGGACTGAGCTAGTCCTGCACAGCAGCCAAGAGACAGAGAGCCAGCTTTCCTCTAATTACCAATCCCAATACTCTGTGTGCAGCTGGAGCTAGTCAAGTACAGCTTGAACTAGACATCTGGACCTAAGAGGAGATGGAGGCAGAAGGGCACTTGGCTCTGGGTCTGAGACTGAGCCTAGAAGGGACTATTTTTTAAATTAATTTTAATTTTTTGGTCTTTTTTTTTTAATTCTCCACATAGCACAACACAGCAGTAGGTGGGATCAAAGTAAAGGTATTTAAACCTTTTTCTGGTTGCACATAGCCAGAGTACAACTTTGTATTATATGCAGTGGAACAGGTTGCCCAGGGAAGTGGTTAAGTCCCCATCCCTGTGATGCCTGAGATGGCCACCTAAAAACAGAGACTAGACAAGAATAAGTGAATAAAGGTAGGTATTTATTTGAAGGGCTCTCAAAGGTATACCCTGGGCAGCCAAAAGGTTACGCCCAAGATGGACCCTGGGTCATGAGTTCTTCACACTTTTATAAGTTTGGTTCATTTGCATATCAGAATTAACTGTCCAATTATAACCTCAGTTCATGATGTAATTGCCCCAAGTTTGCCCCCCTCCAGAGGCTTTTAGTTTACACGTTCTGAGGCCTGTTGTCCTTGATGTGGAAACCTAGAGAGGTTTTTTACGTCTAACCAGCATGAGAGAGCAGAAGTTAACAGGCTACAAGAAACTTCAGAGTTACACACTAGGCAGTACAGGATTTGAAAAATATAAAAATTAAAACCTAAGGCATCACCTGGAGGTATGTAAAAAACATTTAGATGTGGTGCTTAGGGACAAGGTTTAGTGGTAGACTTGGCTGTGTTAGGTTGATGACTTGACCTTAAAGGTCTTATTCTACCCAAATTTTTCTATGATTCTATCATAAACCCTGTCCTCCTCCCTCCCCACCAGCCCTCTCTAAGAGGCTAAGCAGAATGCTTGGCATATCCATGTGCAGCCACACAGCCTGGGCCATGCTGTGAAAGAAAATGACCACAGAGACACAAAGGTTTGATGGAAAATTGGAATAGACTACACAAAGGGAGTGGGAAGAGGGGGAGACTTGAATCAGGGCAAGAGGGTAGGGATGAGAGCAGGAGGCTGGGACTGGCTGGTTAAGGAAAAAGGGACCAAATTAGAGAGAGAGGGAAGGGGAACAAGGAGTGGTTTTGGTTTGAACAGCAGCTGCAGGGTAGATGAGTAGGATTCACTAAATGCGGAGCCTAGAAATGAAAGACATGAAGACTGAAAGTTGGAATTGGATATAAGTAATGGGATATGTCACAGAACCAGACATGAGGAGGGCCCAGGATGGGGGCAAAAAAGGAGACACAGAGAGAGGATTTTGAAGTGACAGGAAGGAAAGTTCACGCTTGGGGATATGATCAGAAAGTGTCAGTGCCTCATTGGCTCTGGAATTTGGACTGGTCACCATGACTCTAATTATCACCACTCTGTCGTTAACAACCAGATGTGAATTCCAGAGGCAAAGTATGTTTCTCCTCTTTCTTATGAACTGTCTCATTGGAAGAAAAAATGCACACTGCTGTTAGCAGTTGCTCACATGGCAAGCATCCCTGCAGGGGAGGTAACAGTTCCAGTACCCTGATAAGACACATTGGATTCATATGGCAGGCTTTTGATTTTGAAATGGCTATCTTTTTGTAAAAAATATCAGATTTATGCACACAGAAGGTCCTGCTAATATTACGGCATCTGCCTGAAGATTTCTATGGTGAAGACTCAAGAACGATGAGATGTCAGGCTAAGGTTATCTGTACCTTGTGAGTAGGCATGGTATAATCCTTTCTTAGTTACTGGATCATACACAGTCTGTTCCAGAAGACACAACATTTTTCATTAAAGAGTATCTAACTTATGATTGTGAGGTGGAAATATATAGTGACAGAGACCCCTGTAGTTCTCCTGCATGCTGCATCTGCTGCACAAGCTGGAAGGTGAGTGGGAAGAGGGGTGTAAATGCAAGAGACAGCAGCAGATGTGAAAACATTTGCCTCCTGTTACAGAAGTCACTGCTGCTAGGAGAAACTGAATTCGACCAGCTCTGCTATGACACATCTCTCAACCAAATCTGCTATGAGACATCTAAGAGATACTAAGGGAATTTCTAGAACCAAACTATTTCCTAGCCCTTTTAATTTTTTTCTTTTCTTTTTTATTTTTTTTGTCTGTGGGATTGCCTCCCCATCCCACCTGTGCTCAGATTTGTTCAAGTGACAAGTGCTCATGGCTGGTATTGAAACCAGTGAGAGCTGGACCTTAATATATCCACCACTGGGGAGAAGAGGAAGAGTTGACAAAATATCCATGGGGAGAGCAAGAGTCCTGTAGTGCATGGCACTATCCAGATAGGACTGCACTGTACTCCTTTAAGATCAGCATAAAAAAGTAACCAGACTTTTTGTGGAGCTAGATATATGATACAGTTATAGGCATCATTCAAAGCAAGCAAAGAAACTGCTTTTAAAATCATTTGAAAGCTACAAGAGAAATAGGGCTGTCAATACAATAATATATAAGATTACATCAAGTAAATATGTGGCCTTGTCTATTACTAATGAAATAATATGCTAGACCCTCCTCCCTCAATTAGGTAACTGCTCAGATAAAAGATGGGTAATAATATGAATTTTCATAATAATATCCTCAGACATCTCAAATTAGGGGCCCTTTGACTATAATTTCTTTGTCCCTCAGTATAAAATGTGGACAATAATGGACAATAATACTCCTGTTGTGAAGGCTATTGTGAAGATAAAAATATTAATGCTTGAGAAGCCCTTAGGAAATACAGCGATGAGTGTCACAAAAAAAGTCCACAAGGAAATGAATGATTTCATCTTCATATCAAGGTTCTAATCATGTGCAGTAAGTAAGGCCTGGGGCCACAGGCTGCACAGAAAAGGTAAACCAAAATATTGAATAGCTTCTCATAAAGTGAACACCATTCATCCAGTGCAGCAAGTGAGACAGAGACCTATGGAAAAATGGAATGTGAATAGGTAATTAAAGATTGTATCATAATGCATGCACAATATAGGGGTGAAAAGTTTATACTGGTGACTTACTTCTGACATCTAATTCCTGAATGCATGACTCTGCAGCTTCAGTGGTGTTGCATTTTTAACACCATTTTTTATGTGTCACTGTGTTGCTTAAATTATCATCTGCTCATTTCTGATATTAGGCTTGTTTGTGTGATGCTTTTCTTTCTCTAATCCCCTGTATTTAGAACACATTGTCCAGATATGAAAACCTTTGCAGCCTGACCTTGAGGAATAGTAAGAGTTTGTATAATTTAGATTAGTGCAGTAATTGTTTGGCCCAGATGCCAGAAACATCCCCAAGGGTATTAAACATTCATTCAGAAGATGTAGATGTTGCTTTTCAACTTAAGGTCAGGACAAAAATCACAACTTACAGCCAGAAGAACATGCTGCAGTTCTTGCTGGGGGGGAGCAGTTGCAGGTGGCTGGGGCACCACCAAGCAGCTGCCTTCAGAAATGTCACCCAGCACAGTCCGGGCAGCTTTCTCCAACACACAGTCTGCAAAAACCAGGCCAAATCAAGACCATAAAAATGTATACTTGCACTCTTGACTGGGAACAACAATCCTTTTGGTTTACTCTAGCTCTAGCTGTTTGATAAAGCAGATCACTTAATCAATTCTTTTTTGCCATCTTCTCCTAAATAGATTGTGTGCTATACATGGGATCAGTACTGCTGTTGAGAATTATTTTTTTCTCCACTTTGGGCACACGGTTCCGAAGTGGAATGAAATTTCATTTTATGCCCAATGCACGCTGCACATTGTATGTAGTCAAGCCCAAAAACCACCTGAGAAAAACTAAAAGTAAACAGCCATCCAAGAAGGATTATAGGATTATATCCTTAAATCCATAGTGAGATGCATTAGAAAGTGATGTACACTGTTTTCTCATTTTCATCTATAGGCAATAGAATGGATTACCTAGCCACAAGTTTCCATCATTTAATTCCATGTGTGGTACGTGATGCGGGAAACAACATCATAGCAAAGCTCACTGAGAACTGATGGAGAGTGAAATCGAAGCTGGGTTTATGTGAAAGGAAGAGCTTCAATGTCTCTCCTGAAAGATGAAATAAAATCACAGCCGAAATGACCATTACCAGCCAGAACAAATACAGTGCAGTCTTCTGACTTACTGTATCACTAAATTAATGCTGGCAGGTGTGCAAGCCATGAATGCACTGAGAAGTGCAGTGCTCCAGAGGCTTCTACGATTGTTGAAAGAGATGGAAACAGAGTTGGCCAGGATAGAATAAGAGTTTCTTGAAGGTGATGGCCAAATTTGGCTGGCCACAGCAGAAAAGCAGCCCTGCCAGCATTGGGTCACTGAAACCATACGAGTACTTGCCCGGGAGTGGGGCACCACCAGCAACTGCCTTTGGTCTGTGCCTCCCCCTGTGCCTCTGCTGCACTGTAGAGTGCTGTTGGATGGAGGGAGAACATTTTAGGGGATTAAGGCAGTTTCAAGTCCTTCTCTCTGCCGATGTGCTGTCCTGCACAGCAGGACCGTCCTGCTGCCACCTTTATCTTTATGCAGAGACAGGGAACTGATTTCAAATGTCTGCTGTGAGCTGGAGGTGGCCAGGCTTGGACTGCTGGGCCTGGGCTTCTCTCTCCCTTATGGCCCTCCTAAGTGCTTCAAACCACTCCCAGCATCAGGCTGCCTTAGGACACACACTGCCTTCCCCAGGGCCAGTCCTGAAAGCAGCCCTTTAATTCGGCTCTTTTCATCCAGGGAGAAATGGATTCCATGCCTGCTGTGACTGGTTTCAGAGGCTCTGACAGCTCCACCTTGCATTGGTTGCTAATGGATAGTCCCCTCCATGCCTGTGGCTGCCCTCTCTGCTTGTGAAGTCGGAGCTGAAAGCACATGGTACCATCACACATTACCTGAGGCTGTGTCATTCTGGCATTAGAGGTATCAAGACAAGTTCAGCATCACTGGCTACTGCAGCAATCAAACAAGTGTTGGGGACAGTGAGGTGAAAACTACAGCTCCTTCCCAGTTTGATCAACAGAGACCTTTGTCTCTGTTCGTACCATTCCAACAACAGTGATAACGTGTTGATATGCCTGCAGCACCCATTGGCTCAGGCAGGGCTCTAAGGAATCTTAATGAAAAATTATATTGCAAATACTATCTGAGTGCTAGGAAGAGATAAAGGAGAGGTTAATTATTTGGGGACCAGCCAAGGCGTAGTACAGTCCAAAGTCAGCTGCAGTACTCTACTGAGACCATTTGGGAGACTCTATAGGCATGTTGATTTAGTTGCTTTGCTGCTCCAGTGGGAAACACAGATTCACACTGTGTTACGCAGTGCTGGTGCCCAATCTATCAGTAAGATCTGGTGTTATTCTGGGGAATCTCCTTTTTCTAGTAAGCATTATAGGACGGAATTCCAGAAGAGGGAAATTTTTTAGCTTCTGACCTGTAGGAAGCTAGAAACCTGGTTGACTGTTGTCACTTACACAACACCTACGACCCAGAGGGACATGATGCCAAACACAGTATAGTGGAATAATTAAATGGTAGTTGAAACTCAGAAACCATTGCAGCTATAATTTCAAGTCACTAAAAGCACTAGGGAATACCTCCCCTCCTCTATACATATGAACATTAATTATTTATTGATGGGCTCAGTAAAGTCTGACTTCTAACAGATGCAAAAATATCTAATGTATTTGGTACCTCAAGACACTCAGTGATTCTATATGTCTGTTTTGTTATACAAATGAAACCAGCAGCTTTATAGCATGTTAGAAAAAGTCAAAGGCAATAAAAGTGATTCAGTCTTTTTGTTAATGTTTCATATTACAGGCCTCAAACTTTTCAAGAAAGTATAAAATCTGCCATTCAATCAGTTTTGCAGAAATAACACAGCTAGACTAACAATATCAAGCATATTCTTGTTTCTTTTCCCCTCTGAGGTTTGATTAAGAGCAACCAAGCTAGTCTTGCTCCCTCTTCTTACTTGAACTCAGTATTGTTGATAGGTGGATCTGTATGCTCTATACAACCTGTCCCTAAGTCTTGTGTATTCAGTATGCCATGTAGCTAAATGTAAGATATGGACGGGCATAAAACTTGTCGCAAGGCAGTGCTCTGTCTAATGAAGGCAAACTGAGGTTTATCTTTCTCTTTTTAATTCACTGCTTGCATTCAAAAACTGCAAGCAATTCTATCACTTAGAAAGCAGCTGAACCTGTTCAGTCTCATCTCAGATTTTTCACTTTCAGATAAAAACCTCTGTAACACTCATAACAAAGCAGATTTCTACAGTCAATTAATACATCCCTGAGCATTGCTGTGGAGAGCTGAAATTATCTGAATGTCACCATTACTGTTATATCAATGTAAGTCACTCCAATATACTCTTAAGCAATGCAACATTTCTCAGACATATACCCTGCACTAACAAAGTCTATCACACACTGATTACAGCAGAATCTATGGAAAGGCTCTCCTTGCTATTAGAGATGAAAATAGTCCTGTGAAAGACTTGTAAACATTTCCAGATTTTCTTATTCCTGTAAGTGCATGTTTTTTTGTGAATTTGGGCTGGATGTGTTGGTTTCCAGGGGCAGTATGTGAAAATGCTGGGTCTACTTTTGGAGAGCTGCTTTGTTATTTCAGGCAAATACGTGCACTGCCAAAGAAGGGCCTCAGTGTCACATGTATGGCATGTACCCATTGTCAGGGTAAAAGGAAATGACTGTGACAAATGAGAAGCTTTTTCAGCTAATTCATTTTGTGTGTAGTCATCTCAGAGCCAAGAGGTTCCAGCTGGGACTGGTGCCTGATTACACTAGAAGCTGTACCAAGTCAGACAGCCTCCTTCACTGAGCACCTTGGGGGCTTAAGCAGACAATCACACAACTAGTGAAAGAAAAGAACTACAGTTGTTCCTCTTCCACAAATGAGGAACTAAGCGACAGAGCTAAAAAAAGGGCTCAGCCCTCAGACAGTATAAATTGGCACAAGAGGATTCAGGTCAGCACAAATACACCAAGTTACAGCAGCTGAAGAAAACACTGGGGTTGAATTTATAATGCCTGAGATAAATATAATGCATCCGATCAAGATTTAACCATCTGCAATCAGTAAAAAGGATGAAATGTACTTAAAAATACTGTACTTCACACATCTTTTTTAATAAAATCCACAGCATAAAATGATGGTGCCAGTTATCAAACTAGACAAGCACAGAATGATAACACTGCAAGAAAAAACAGACTGCTCATTAAAATGGTGAGGTGTATGACATGCAATAAGGGACAAGATGCACCCACCTTTTCTCAGCAGAAAATGATTTTGCTTATAATTTCCTTAGTCCCAAAGTAACTGAGAGACTTGCAGAAATAAACTGTACTTTATAGTGGGGTCTGGCAAGGGGGCAAAAGAATGTTTCAAGGATTTTTAGAAGGAATTTATACATCCCACTGGATCTTGAAAATTTTTCAACAGAAACTGATGGGTTTTAATTACACATATCAATGCTGCACTTTGTGCCCCTCACCACCCTTTTACATAAACACTACCTACACTTTCATTAAACTCGACAGTGTTTTCCTTTGAAATAAAAGCATTGGATTATCAATGCATTATTTCATTCTCTGACCTGTAAGTATAATACATTTCCATCCTCTTTGCCTTGTCCTCAGAAAACGAAGTGAAGGAGGTGTGGAGGCTCCATGCCCTGGTTACTCAGAGCCTCACTTCCCTGCCAGGATATGGGCAGGGACATTTCACTCTGTAGGACGCTCCATTTCTATGCGCTTTTTCCTGAGCTGGCCATTTCTGGGACCATACTAACTTGTCCCTCTTAGTACACAACATCCAGGAAATAACTCACTCCCGTGTTACCAGTCACAGAGAGATGTTACAGGAAAGTTAAGAGAAAACAGCTGCCTGATGGATGAAAGTGGAGCTCAGGAGAGCTACTGTTCTGTGTTCAAAATTGAAAGGAGAGAGAGACTTGATATCACTCAAAGCAGTGGCTCTCAGGGAAAAAAAACAGAGCATTTTGGGACTGAGAAATTCAGTGCAGCTATAAATCCATAAGTAGCAACTGCAGAGGCAGATTCAAGAAAAGAAATCTAGGATTGATGAGAAAGATCCACATCTGACCCATTACAAAGAAATGCCATGGTGCTAATAATGGCATGAGAAACATCATAATTTTTTTGGTTAAATGGTATTTATGTATATACTCAGGTATGTCACTGGAATTTCATAGTAAGTACAAATAAAGTGAAGCTGTAGATCAAGACTGTTCCTTTCTAGTCCTTTAATTCAATTTTATTTTCAGGATTATTTTGAATATTTTACATCTGTACTGATAAGGAACACTTCCACACTCCATAGATAGATGAGGCTGTAGAAAAGACAAAAGAAGACGGGAAAGTCTTTACTGTGTGAGAGACTGCAGGAAGGAAAATCTTTTACTTGCTACAGAAAGGTTTCTCCCAAAGTTACCCCACTTGAACTTGTCCCTTCTCCTTCAGAGACCTTCAGGCCAGGGGAGATACACTACAACAGAGCCAGCCCTCACAGCAGGTTCCTTCGGCAAACATTGCACAATTAGCTGAGTACAAGTGTGTCTTCAGAATGGTTATCCATTTCTGTAATGCTGTTTGACAGGTGTGTCTAAAATCTGCTGGTGAAGAGCAATATACTCTGAGTGGAATGAAACACACCACATAATTCTGACAAAAGTAGTCCGGGGTATATGGCTCCTCCCTGTAAAACCTGCGGCCACCAGTAATGGAGCTGGACCTTTCACCAGTTTTGTTAAAGGTGAATTTACCCTGACTCATCTGAAAAACCTCTCACTGGTCACCTGCCCTTATTGCTAAATTCACATCTCTAAAGGGCAAGTAGTGCATGAATAAAAACCCATTGCAAACTCTCACACAGAGAAATTCTGAATGTCAGAGATGATGGAAAAGCTATTTGCTGACTTAACACAGATTTTTCTTACGGGTTTGGACTTGTCTTCTATTAAAATGTTTTCAAATGCTACAAAACCCAGAAAAGATACAATGGAAAACACCTTGACATTCACATGCTTACTTCTTCAGAAGTTTTTGTCCTAAATGGGAGGTTTTTAGAAGGATATTTTCATTCAAAGTTTGGCAACTTCCTCAGGAACAAGCTATACATCAGTACTTAACACTGTTGCTTGTTAGGAAAAAAAATAAATTATATACCGCTCTTGAATCAAATGTACATCTGAAAGAGTCTACTCTGACAGGAATGAAAAATTATTTTCTATATCCTGTTTTGTCTGTGAACAAAAAATCCTTTCTTGCTCATCTGTTTCACGGGAAAACCACTATACCTGTGTATTCTGTTTAAAGTGTAAATCAGGATTCTCCTCCTGTTTGTAAATGTGTAAATGAATTCTATCAAATTACTGAGTGTAAATGCAGTTAGAAGTCACATCAAATTACATTTCCAGACTTAAATAGATTTTCTAAAAAAACAAACCAAAACAAACAAACAAACCAAACTCTAAAAATGAAGTCTTCATACACTTTGTGTAGACAGACCGTATTTCTACTCAATCTTTAATTATTCAACCAAATTACATCTCTTTCTATGCACTTGCTGTTGGGTGCTGTGTTTTTTAATGTACCCAAACACCCCACTAGATTTTAATCAAAACATTTTGATTGATAATATTTTTGTGTTACAGTTTTAAAATGACATCTACTAAACATAATTAACATTACAAAGTAGATAAATTAAATGGTTGATTTGTGGGAGTTTTGCCTTTTCTTTTGCCCCAGAAGATATAAATAAATAGAAGCAAACATACAGGAGATCCTAAACATTTCTTAATCTTCTAATTCCCTTTATAAAACTCTATGACAGACAGAAGACCAAACATTCTGCAGAAAACAAAACAAAAAAGAGAAATTAAATATGTTGATTTTCAACTGCAGTGTCATGTTAAAGCAGGACAGTTACATGTTAAAGCAACTTACATACAAAAATCTTATGAAACAGATTTGAAAAATCCACCTGCTGATATCCCATTATCTACATAGGCAGAGATCCATCCCTAGTCATAAAGTAATATTGTTAATCACCTGACTCTCTTTGACCTTCATTTCTTTCAAGTTACCCTGGAGGACAAAATACTGTTCTCTTTATTTACAAATGTAATCTCATTTGATATTAATGGGATTATTTTGCTAGTTTGGTTAAAGATTCAGTTACAAGAGCCTTTTCAAAGAATCTTTGTGGTACGTAAACGCTGTCTGGCTTCTGTCTATTCCACTCATCAGATACAGAGTTTCTTCAGTTTGCTGAAGAATAAATTCTTCTTCTGGTATCAAATACTATTTTCAGGTAGCTTTTAAATCACTCAGACATTGTATCTGATTGTACTGCCAGATAAAAAGCTGCAGTAAGTTTTAAGGGTTGCAAGAATTTATGCCATGGGACTTTCAAAGTGTTCAGCAAGTGAGCTACAGTGTGTAACTCCACACAGTACTGAAATACTCCATGGTCTTTCACAAACCTGTAGAAACCTATAACCACTGACAAAAGACACTGCAGAGATGAAACTATTCATCTAAAACTGTTCAACTAAACCTTGGACACACGAGGTTCAATAATTCAGCCACAACTGTCTCCCATCCATTAGCAAAGTCACTAAGAACATGGCATCATAAAATTAAAAATAAATAAACAAATAAAAGGCAGTACATAGATTAATACATGAGTTACGGTCTACTTGCTCAAAGAGAGGTATTTGCAATATGGGATTATAGTTCAATTTTTTTGTATTTACTCCATTAATTGACAGCTTTTCCTTTACATCTTTGAGAAAGAGAACTAAATATGAGAACGTTTCATTAAAATAGTAAAAAGTTTTATTACATGTTAATAGCATTACATCACACACATATCCAGCTTTAATATATGTGGTCTTGCACGCAGTCTGAAACTAATTCTAAAACTCTAATGAGGTCCATGTAGAGCAGTGAATGCTATGGGGGCCAGGAATATACATGTGTTGGCATCTTGCCATCTCAGTTATGAGGGCAGGCATAATTTAACACATTGTGAAAATGAATTGACTTCATCACTTTCATACTGTGAAGAAAACCCAACAAACCTGTAGGGTTTTTACTTTCTTACTGTAAACAAGCCCTTGTCCTTTGAAATGAACTAATGCTTACCTACATTTGGACTAAGTTTGACCTGTCATTTTTAAGAGAGAAAATATGCAATCTCTGTATTTATTATAAAATCTCTATAGTTAAAAAAAAAACAGTGTTTGTATTTACACCAGATAATGTTTGGACAATCACAACTGGAATATAGGCCTCTCTGCTGCCTCTCAAACAGCCTAAAATAAGTGTTATCTCTGATACACTATCCTAGACCCAGTGAAACTTAAATTCCTTTCAAACCATGGCCAGATAGCAGAAGGAGAAGTGGAGATCAACTTGCCTGCCAGAATCAGACACCCTCTGAAGATCTCAGTGATAAAATACTGGCAGAGAAATGCTACCTTGTCTCCTTTATCAGCTGTGGAAATAGCTGAGCAGAATCCTTGCAGGGCTGCAGCTCTGGACTCAAGCCATGCCATCTTTATAATCCTTTTTCTGGGCTTGACTTAAGGGATGGTTATTGCATTCAACATACAGCTCATTATGTTGAGTCTATTTATTTTCAGTGGAGAGAAATGCGCACCTCTAGAGCCTGCTGCATCTTATCCTACTGTAGATGTTTGAAACCACCCCAACTATACCTTGATGTCTCTGCTGCCTGTAAAGATCAGCAATTAAAATCAGGTGGAGATGTATCTACAGCAGCCATCTAAAATAAGCACTCAGGGTCCCTTTCCTTCATTCCAGGGACAGCAGATATGAAGGGATGTGTCCCAGCAAGGTAGGAGCACAGCTTGAGCCAGAAGCTAGTCACACTATCCAATGAGGTCCTGCTGTTGTCCTGAAATCTCTCCATGATCTGTTTTCTTGGAATGTCTTAATATTTTTGTAGTCATAACTTTCATATTGACATTTCAGTCACATCTCTGTCTTCTACTGTGTTTCTCATCCCTGATCCATCCATAGACTATCCAGTGGCCCAACTGGACTAGAGGAGACTTTGAACACTTCAAGGAGGGTGGGACTGAGAGGCAGACAGAGTTTGTTGCAGGATGGAAACCAAAGGTAAATTTGTGCATACACTTAAGCATCACTCACGCATAACTGTAAGATATAGCTGTCTGTGTTATCCTCTGTATCTGTCTGCCTGGGTTATGTTAAATTGAAAAAAGGCAGCTTTTCAGGGCAGAGATTGCTCAGGAATTAATTTTTGTATGCTCTATGCAGGGCTTAGACAAGTATTAAATTATAATAATACTAAGAAGGCATGTACAATACTAACCAACATGTACACTTATGTGAATATTTTTCACAGCTTTGAAGATGGATTTCTGAACTCAATTGGTTTTCTTTTGTTGCTGAAAAGCCACATGCTGAACACATTTGCAGTGTGGATGCTACCATTCAGAGGGGCAGAAAATGCCTGTACTCAAAAACTAGTGAATTAATCTGTGCTCCTACTTAACATTAGCCTCAAAAACCCCTTCTTAATACTAAGCATTCATTTTTGGATTTTTTTTTCCTAATTTTGCCGGTTTGTTGCTGAAGCTTGGTAAGTTATAAAAAAAGTCTGTGTAACAGACAGAATTTCTAAAGACATGTAATTCTATAGCATACTTGAGTCAAAGGATCATGATCCTGATGGTCTTCACTTGTGTTGTGGAGGGCAACAAAGATGATTAGGGAACTGGAGCATTTCTCTTACAAGGACGAGCTGAGAGAGTGGGGCTTGTTCAGCCTGGAGAAGAGATGACTGAGAGGGGACCTCACCAACGTCTACAAATACCTGAAGTCTACAGTATCTGAAGGGAGGGTGTCAAGAGGATGAAGGCTCTTCTTGGTGGTTCCAAGCAACAGGACAAGAGGCAATGGGCAGAAACTGATGCACAGGAAGTTCCACCTGAATATGAGGAAGAACTTCTTTACTGTGCAGGTGACCATGCACTGGAACAGATTGCCCAGAGGGATTGTGGAGTCTCCCTCACTGAAGATATTCAAGAACTGCCTGGATACAATCCTGTGCAATGTGCTCTGGGATGACCCTGCTTGAGCAGAGAGGCTGGAGCAGATGATCCACTGTGGTCCCTTCCAAACTTGCCCATTCTGTGATTCTGTGTGATTTAATACTTTGCTCTCTCAACATGAGGTTATTGCAGTAGCAATGTTGAACTACACCGTAAATAAAACGTGCCAACATATTTTCACAGTCCAAATAAATAACTACAAGTAAATAAATAAATCCATCACACAAATATCACTTAGAAATGAAATTAAAAAGATCCTCTTGCTTTGTGTTATAAAAATATGGAAGAGTGCTGAGGACAAGCTGTTTCACATAAGATTCTTCTCACTATGCAGCAACCCCAAGGTCAAAATACTGGAATTTCATTTTTCAAAGTCAAAAGGATGGTTTAATATTTATTTTGTGTAGGTGCTAAAAAGCTAGAAGCAGAAAAATTCTTCAGCCTTTTCTCAATATTCTGTGAGAAGACTGTCTTTCCTATGTAAACTATTTTAAACAAGGTCAAGCTGTTTTGCAAGATTGTTATGGCTTCGACTTTGAAAATATTATGGAATAGGTATCTTAAGACTTGGGCAATCCTCTCAAGGGGTGGATGGCCGAGGAACCAATTACCTATTGCCACTCAACACACTTTTTGCAATCTATCCTATATAGTAGTCAGAAAATTATTAAAGAAAAGCTTCGGCTTCCACTGTTCATGAGCCTGGACTCTGTGTCGTTTTCTTTAAGCGCCTTGGACGTAACAGCGACAATTTTGTATGAAGACAGCTCTGTTTTTCTACCCTGCATGCAATATCAAATAGCTTGCTACATCCTGTATTTTCATTCACACTTTCATTACAGCTCTGTAAAGTACAACCATTTATTATACATTCTCTTGAATCTTTTTGAAACTTCAAAAAAAAAAAGTAAAATTCAAAGGGAGAGAAAACAAAGCACCAGAAATCTTACGAGAAAAACAGTATTTTCTTTCTAATCCCCCCAGTTCCAACCATGAACCACAGTGAGCACTGAACAGTGGTAGACATTAGAAAACAAAACTGAGCTATAGGACTCTATGCAGCTTTAAAGTCCTTGTACAGCAGTGATTAAATCTGAGTGCCACCAGTGCCACCTCTATGATAGTTACTCAAGTAACAGATAGCTTTTTAAAGAGAACTAAGTGTCTCAGAAATACTCTCTGCTAGCAGAGCTAGTAATATATTGGAGAGGAAGAACCCATTGGTTCTTCTTAAATTCTTTTCTGACCTTCAGTTAAACAGTCTAACATGTCTAGGACTAAGAACAAAAGTAATGGGCCTTCAATGCTCCTCTTCCTTGCCTCAACCCAAATGACCTAATTTTTCACAGAGCTTTGGGTGAATTCACGTGAGGCTTGAACCACAGACAAACACAAAGGGGAGAATATATGAAGAAGGTTTTTGGCCACATACTCGTGACCTAGATTCCTTTCTTAGCAGCTAGATTCAAAGGAGCAGACATCAGGCAGATTACAATGAATCATCTCCCCAGTTAAGCTTTCAGGCAGAAGTCATTACGCTACCAGAACCTGCCATCAAGTAACAAAATTTTCATGTGAAAGTGGAAAGCTGAATCTTAACAGCAAATACTAATTTTCATCTATTAAAGTATCTTAGTGTGTGTATACCTAATATAAATGCTTGAAAGGTGGAAGTATTTCTTTCTTGTTTGTCCAAATTTATCTCATCTCCTAAGAGAAGATTTGAATTTACAAAACAGCCAGCTTCTGTTTCTTTTCCTGATGTAATTTTGGCAGAAAACACTTTCTTATTTGGAAAGTCATGCAGTTCTTACCTATTACTCTAAGAGAAATCAGCAATATTTTCACAATAAAAGGCCAGTGGCCTTTTTTTCAAAGTTATCTGAGAATGCTGTTATACAATGCCCCTACTAATAGTGATTGCAAACTAATCATAGCTTTATCTAAACACCATTTGCTCTAGAGGAAATAGAGTGACTAGGCAGCCTCAACAGCCTGAGTGGAACATTTAGGAGAATGTACCTGCATGACAATAAGAAGGTCAAACACCAAGATGAAAGAAGCCAAGAAGGCTCTTGAGACCTCATCACTTGGCAGAAATCCACGATTCAGCTTGTCCCAGCTGATCCAGTCAGTAGTGATGACAAGCACAACTACAGAGGTCAGAGTAAACAGAACCGTCCTGGAAGGAAGAAAAAAAAATAGTTCAGAGAGAATACGATAGTAATGAAGATGCATCATTCTATTTTATCTGTCTTCTAATGGTCAACTAGTATTTTATCAGTACTTTTCCATGAATGAAAACAGACTGAAGAAAATCAAGTACAAAACCAAATCTTTTAATTTAAAAAAGAAAGCAGTCAGCTGTATCCTCAGTGAAAAGAAATTTAGTAGCTAGGACTAAGCACATTGCAAAATTAGGCTGTAGTATATCACTCTGGTTCTTCATTCCATATTTCTCGCTGAAGATGAAAACCAATTAAGTAAAATAGGGGGAGAAGTAAAATAGGAGAGAAGCAAAATGTACCAAGGCCTGCATGATCTAGGCCAAATTCAAATCAATTAATTGAGAGAACATTGTTTAAGGCACCAAAGGCATTGGAACCTTTGAAAATCTTTTCTAAGCTGGAGGAGCTATAAGACTCTAACTGTAAAGTCTAATTCTTATACAGAAACATGTCTGCATAAAAAAAAAATTCAATGCACTAAATTAATTTTTAGTAAATTCTGAGGGTTTTAGAAAGATTTTGCTTTGTGCTTTCTCGGATGTCATTTGGACAAGTTTTCAACAATTTTATGACTTTTCTGAGAAGTCAGTTAAGAGTGAATCAAAAAAGTATTAAAGCCTCCATATAAAAGCTACAAGAATTCCAGAAGATACATTTGACTAATTCACACAATTCTGGAACACAATTTAAGAAAATACCTTTCTCAGCTATCCCTGCAAAATACCTCTCCATCATTTCCAGCAGAATTTGGTGATACCTTACAGAGTTGGCAGCAGTGACTGATTGAATTTCTGGTTCCGTGGAAGCTGGAAAATTTAGCTGGTAATTTAAGGGCGAGCAAGGTTTCTTCCAGTAGCCATAGCTGTCAGTAAATTTCTGCTACAATAGGGGCATATCAAAATCCGAATGCCTGCACATGGCTAAATAATTGTGGCAGGGTGGACTTTTTTCTACAGTAATATCTCATTTTCATCAGCTACCAAGAGTTGTAAAATAAAGTGAAGAATATTTCCCATGACACTTCTAAACAGAACAAATACTCAGCAGAGGAGAAAAAAATCTGTACACCAGTGGTCACAGGCTACCAGTCTGTATGCATTTCTTTTTATACAGCAGCCTTGTCTGTGTCTCTGAGGAAGGGAAAACAAATATGCACATAGGTAATAGTATAATACATTTGGACTCCTAAACATCATTCTTCTGTGACATGATGGGCTGCACTTCTTCAGAATGTAATGAGACACAAAATTACTTGATTGCTACCAACTTTACCTTCGAACATTTATTTTTGTTCTTAATAAATTAACTCAGTTACGTGCAACACTATGGTTGACACCCCAACAATTTCCCTCGAAAGAATTATGAGCATCCGGGCAAGAAAAAAAACAATAAATGAAGCATATTAGATGTAATTAGACCTAAGCAATAGTCAAGCCTTATTATCCCAAAACATTTGCTCAGCTACCATCTCAACTGTCAGTACCTGAACCTGACTGACTTTTCTACAAACTCCACTTTGTCACAAACCCAGAATGGTTTACTTTGGGAAGACAATTCTCTCTCTTTCATATAGTCTCTTGAGACACACAAAGGTGTTTTTTCCTACTTATTTCACCTTCATATCTGAAATTCTCATGGTTAACATTATCACTTTACCTGAAAAGTTCTCCAGAAAGAAAACAATCCGCAACACTTGTCTGCTGGCCAAGGCAGACTGGCCCAGCCACTAGGCACCCTGACTTTCCTTGACCTCATTCTGTGGAACCACCTCTCCTGGGGCAGAGGAAGTTTAGAACCATAATTCAAATCTGAGTATTTTGCTATAGGAAGCATATACCCAGAAGTTATGCTCAAGACTATTCTGCCTGAGTCCTCTTGAATTATGCATTTGCATCTTGGAGCAAGAGTTCAAAGCATGGAAGGTCAGACTTTGGCATGTAGGCAAGCAAAGGCAGACATATTTTTATTCATGCTTCGTTGGCATGCATGCAAAGACCGATGTGTGTGCTCAAGTCCTGATTTCCTTGAGGAAATGCATATGCACTTAGAAAACTGCTTTGTTATTCATTCTGAAATGTCAAATAGGGAGGGAAGGGAGCAGAAAATGGGCTGCTAATGAAATAAGAAAATGTGAGACCAACAAAAAAGATTGGAAATAGACTGTTGAAATAGTTGCGCTACACAGTGTAATTAGCACTTGGTTGTATTTTTGACCTATGATACTGGAACACAGCAAGATATTCAATACTTGCTTTTGGAGTTATGATAAATTGAGCTTGGTTGGGTTAGAGTTCAGTTCACTTCTTGTGAAAGTACAGTGTCCTGGAGATTAAGAAAAAAAGATGAGGATTTCATTTAACTTGACATAACTTGTATTGGATAAACCAATGTGAGCTGCCCTGCAATATCTAGCCCAGTGTAGTTTGCCCTTTATTCTGCAATGCACATTATTGAGAAAGAGCTACACTGTCAAACTATTCACAGCATTGCTGGCAGGACCTCTCCTCGTTACAGAACGGGAAAGGCTACAAGGTGAAGGGCAAGAGAGGACTGACTCTTCTCTGTACCAGGCATTAAGAAATGCAATTTCTGTCTCTAGTTCACAAAGGAAATACACTTTTATATTTCACTTCTAATTCTAGCTTACTGTATTGAATGATTATGTGCCCTGGGCACCTATTCAGCTGCAATAACACACATTTCACAACCTACTGTATAGTCCTTAAGAGTGCAAATAAACACTGTCCAGACCAACAGCATACTGAATAGTTAAAATTATTAGGTAGGTCCAAAAAAGGCACTACTGTGCTTATCACTGCCAGTGATGATTTAAAATCCCCAGTGCTACACTGAACTGAGGTGGACAAGAGGGTGGGAGGCTGGAAGAGAAGAATGTTTACTTCCAAAATCCTCTCAAAAAATAGGCAATTTTTTAGACTGTATCTCTATAATAATCTTTGATTTCCAGGACTGAGTTTCGTCTTGAATTTGTCAAACCAAATCACTCATGCTGAACTGAATCCATACTACTCATTTGTCAACAGAAGACTAATCTGGTTCTCAAAAACTTGGCAAGGTCCAAAACAGATGTATCTTCCCTTCTACACCTTTCCACAACACTTTCTTACACTATAAGCTTTGACCAAACTGACCAGCTTTAAATCCATCACCCAGCATATTATACATTATGAGAGGTTGTGAACCACATGGACCAGAAGCCTGAGCAGGTTTTAGTCACTGGTGGTGGTTCCCTCATGGCAGACAGGGTTATAACCTAAACCTTGTAGAGAGAAAACACAATGAAGTGCTGTGATCTTATGTCCTGGGTGCTTGGCGACATGCTCTTCTGCTGTTTAGCATGTCCTACCTCCCACACCAGGAACTCCCTAAGCAGAGCCCATGAGGCCATGACTCATTCTCTTGCAGCCCCAAGGCAGTACCACAAAACCATCCACAGCACATCCCCTCCAAACCTACCCCAGAAGCATCTTTGACTCCATACAGACACACCTTCAGAAATCAGTCTGTTATTTGCCTGTACTGAGTGAAAAACTGAACAATCCAGAATTTGTCCCTGGAAAGATAAAAGACAAGCTAATAAATGTATACATGTTCACAAAACATTTAATGTGGGAAACAAGAATTGTTTCCAGTCTGAGTCTCATGATTCTTCATGTCTAAATCAGCAGGGCAAAGTATATCAAAAATGGATTCTGGTGTGTGATGGTACCTCATTTCTCAAACTGTAACATAAAGAAAATGAAGTTTTTCATTCAAACATTAAATACAATTCTTTGCACAACACTACCTTCCCTTTACTTGTGACTTTGAGCTGCTCATTTTTAGAGATATTTAGAATTTTCTTGTCTTACATGACCCTCTGCCAAATCTTTTATGATGCTACAGCTTTGATGATCAGATAGTAAGAGTTCTGTTAAGACCAACTGAAGAGATGAAAGACAAACTTTAGTTGTTTTCGTCATTTTAATTTTGTCCTTTTTGAGAGGCAAAGAGCATTATCTTGCCCTTTGACTACACCTTTTCCAGAAAAAAACACCTACCTGTGCCCGGTCAAAAGTAGCTCTTAGATTTGTATGACACAGTATTTTGAGAACTTTTCATCATAATTTCACACATAATTGTCACTAAGCTAGATCATTTGGAAATCATTAGACGTTGCTACCAAGGATTCCAAGCATTGCTTAATACAATGTTTGTTTGGGATGGGACACATTAGACAGGACCAAAGAAACTGGTCAGTCACGCTCCTTAGGGCTGCCCTTTGTGGGAGTGGGGTGTCTGCCATTACTCCTGTCCCCACCCACATCACACTGCCAGCTCCTGGCAGGTCTCTGCACTTCCCTGGGGTTTCCCCAACTCAGAAACCACCCGCCATATGTCACAATCCCTCGCTCTGCTGTGGAATGCACCTGCACTGGCGCTGATTGCCTTGGCAGTTTCTCACTAATGTACCCAAATTGTTGCAAATACCCTGTTAAAACAGATACAGAAAGGGAACAACAAATTTTACTGCTCTTTATATTTAAAAATGCTTTCCAGTCCTCAGGAAAGAAAGATCATCCATCAAGTCAAATACTCTACATAATTTTTAATCTCAGAATCAGCACTGGCCAAATATACAATTGCACAAGGTACAATAACTATAAAGAACAATGCTCCTGCAGATGTTCACATACAAATGCCAACACTTTTTATTTCACTTGCTTTAATTAAGAAAGGCTCTGTTATTTAATCTGTCAAAAATAGCAACTCTAAACCCATTTAAAATAAAATATTTAGTCTGCCTGTTGCTTGGTGTCAGAACCACTTCTGCAATTAAGCAAATATAAGGGACAGATGCTCTGCTGGTGAAAAGCATCTGTGTTCCCTGGAGCAGCATAACTTCTATCCTCCAGCTGGCCACTGCTCTTCTGCCCCCACGGGACAGTCCTCTGAAAGATGAGAGAGCAGGGACTCCAGATTTCTGCCTTTATCAGCAGCTACTGCAGTGCCACAGTGAGTTGGTGCTGAGGGTCCCATACTCACAGCGTTTGTGTAGTGTGGGCTGACCTGAGCACCCATCCTTAACTGCAGCACACCAGCTGAGATCCCAGACAGCAGTGTCTTCTTCAGATGTATCCAGAAGAAATCCCACTCATGCACCCCAGAGCAATCCATACTATTAACCAAAGGGAAGGTGGAGAGAGAACTGGCAGATCCTCTTCAGAAATGTGCTACTGAAGTGAATTGGTAATACATACAGACCCTGAATTGGTAATACATACAGACCCTAGAAATCTAGGAATATCTGGAGAGTTAATTAAATTGGATCTCTTTTGCTAAAATAAAGTGCTTGATCCTGATGGAGACAAGTACATGGCAGACATATGCAACAATACTACCATCAGATTTCAGAGCACCACACTCCCCATGGCATACCCTGCAGGCGTGAATAAGTGGGAGAAATTATATTAATGCAGATTACCACCAGTAAGACTTAATTATCTGAAGTTAAATATCAATTAGAAGAAAATGGCTTATAATTCAAACTTTGAACTGCATTATCTTTTTAAAGTCCTTGTCACCACAATAGTGTGTGTCTGACTTCTGCCCTTTTGAAAGTAATGGGTAATTCAGCATTTGCCACTAACTACCAATTCTGAACCACCTGTTCTGAAACACTCCCAATGTTCTGTATGGCTCATAACTAGCTATCAGTAGCAGATACTGCACATTTTGAGAACCATACATTCTAAACAACTCTTGTTGCCATTCTGACTGGTGAGCTGAAGAAATAAGGACACCGCAGAGCATAAAGGATGCTCCGAGTTTGGCAAAACTGGAATTGCTTATTCTGCTTTTTTATACATTCACTTACTAATCCTATGGGTTTTCCAAATCAGAAAGATGTAGGAACAGCAAGGTTGGAGCCTTGCTGGGATCGCATTGGTATGCCTTTTCCAACGCCAGTGTTTCCAGAGCTCTAGGCTCTTTGACTCTCTCAACCCTAACCCAAACAACCTTTCCCACAAACCTTGCTTTACATCTATCTTTTGACTGTAACAGTTGCGATTTTATTAGAGTGTATCAATATGATTCCAGAGCTATTTGGGATTTTTGCACAAAGATTTGTATAAAGCCTGAAATTACATTTATGTTAATATATAAAGGAAACATTTTGCTATGTTTCATGTAATAAAATTAATAACATTAGCTAATGTAATCACATGGTGAAATATTAGAATTCTAGAGAGCATCATTTTTTATTACAGGTAGAAGCATCTTTGAGTTTCCTTTTGCCACACCATTAATTTACTAAAATGAAAGTGTTATCTATTTCAAACAGCAGCTCATTTAAATTAAACTCATCACCATAAGCTTTAAGTTTCAAATGCCATTTCCTATCTGTGACACAGAAAAGCAAAAACAGTTTATGAAAGTTCATGGTCTTACTTGTAAAAAACATTTTCATTCACCACATGTCATATGCAAGTTAGTATAAGACTCACATGAATCATATCCAAGGCACTCTACTCCATGTTCAACTTCCAAAGTTAGAAGTTAATTGCTTAATTCCAGTAGAAAGCATTTGGGAAAAAAAACAAACCAAAACAAAACAAAAAACCAAACACAATTCTATATAAGGTAAAGAGAAGCCATTTTTCTGTTTTACTTTCAGATGAATACATCACTTATTTTATCAATGGAATGGGGAGTTGAAGACAGCTGCTCAAAAAACAATAGAAACAAGATTTTGAAAAATATTGTCCGAGCATCAAATGTGCCTTAGGATAGACCTGCCTGGCAATTTTTCAGCGAAAATGGTTTATGTTCAGACAAGGGCAGTTCATCAATATGCAAAATTTACCCATGAAAGGGATGATTTCTGTAACGTGAGGGAAGCTGTGTCAGAACTGGGCACAGTTCCTGCACCTCATTGTGGTTGAGGAGCCAGGAGTTAGGGCAGCATGTCAGTGACACAAGATGATACAAACAGCGCAGGGGCCATTACCTGTTCCGAGTGAGTCAGACCAGCTATTTGAATATTAGTGTTAATGAGACCAGCTGGATGCACTAACAAGCAGGTTTTCGCATGCTACAGGGTACTGTTTGTTCAGACTCTCTCTAGCTGGAGCTGCTCTACTTGGTATATATGAGTCAACATTAGTCATGACATGAGTCAACCATTCCCTGGACAGAGATTGCCTACACCCACGTGTCTTAGTGCGTAGGTAATCCCAGTCCCTGGTAAGAGTGAGGTAAAGACTGCTCATCAGAGTGACAAGACATGGGATCACATGCCAAAACATACAAAACAGGGTCTTTGACTTTCATGTTTCCAGCATCCCCACCAACTACTAGAAACTGGTTATGAGAAGAAATGTTATTGGCCTCCACTTCTCCGTTATCATGAAATACTCAGTAAAGTCTTATGGTCATTGCAATATAGAACAGGAAAAAAAACTTTTGAAATGGAAAAGACATATGTCTTAACATTTAGAAGGAAAATCCTATTTCAAATGCATTTAGATGGTAATTGAAATGCTATTCTAAGAGCCTAAAATTAAGCTTTTCAGACCTAGCAGGAGCTAGAAGTATATCTGAACACCTCCTTGATTTTCCTGAGTTGAAACACATTATTATCTAGTTTTAGAAACAAGCAAGACTGTAAGTGTGGACTTAACACCACATTTTCAATCCTGTCTATGATCTGCATTATTTGGATTTCTGGATGATTGATTTAAGACAAACTGATTTTCAGAAGACACAATTAAAAACAACTAAGAGAAGTGGTAAAAACCAATTAATTAATAAATAAATTATTTCATTAATAAATAACTCAATTACTTCTCAGTTGCTGAATTTACTAGCACTTTTTGTGTTCACAATTTATTTAATCATTAATGGAACTTTAAACCTGATCAATGTTTTACTATATAAACAACACTCTGAATGTTTCCTTCAGAATAGTCTAGACTCATATTTCTTTTCTGCATTTAAATTATTCAAATTTTTTCCCAAATCACAGTGAGGTCTGCTATATTTTATTTAGAGCCAAGTGAAAAACTGATCATTACTTTTTTAAAAAGAGATTATTTTTACATATGGGTTAGTTTAGTGCAATTAAAACATTTTATATGGAATTCAGAATCAGCCAGAAACTTAACCATAGAGGGGTTTTTTTTCAGAAGTCTACATGTGAATTAACATATCTAATCTTTCCTTACAGTCAACAGAGACGTAGTGTGAGATTTTGTTGCCTAAAGCAAATTTAGTTTAATATGATTTCGGCCGCTGTGGAGTACCTTGGTTGGTCTTCAAGCCTTGCAACAGGTCTCCTCTGAGACCTGTGTCATGTCCACCAGGCCTGTGCACTATTTCAGTATACCAAAACATTTCAAACTGTAGTCAATGCCTGCGTTTAGGCACCTGAATCCCATCTCTATTCAAATGATGGAGTCTGGAAAATTACACAGGTGACTATAGGTAAGTTTCTGCTTGTGGCGAGCTGAATGACCATCATCTGCATTGGCCAGAGCTCCATTGGCTGTGGTAGGAGCTGGCACACCAATAGCCATAATCAAGACAAAACCACCAGGCACCTGAACCCAGAGCTGAATCTCAAAACTGAAGCCAGCTATTGATTTTTTAATTTCTTTAAAGAAAACAGTGAAAAGCCTGTTTGAATTGAAAAACAAATGCATTTTATGTAGGAATTAGCAACACTCATATTTGAATAAAATAATGGAAAATTTCTATGTAGAAACTGTCAAATGAAATCAGTAACTGAAAAGTTGGGCTTTACTCGCTTTATAAAACATGTTTTAGAAAACTGAAATGATTTCACAGAGAATTTTGATGTGGCAGTCTTAAAATTATCCTCGCAAGTTTTTGGAAAAAAACCAAGAACAGTCCCCATAGTATGTGTGATACTAAAACTATCACTCAGTCACCAATCAAGCAGCTCCAGAGGCAGCATAATTCCCAAATGGGGGAACCTCGGCGGGGACGAGAGCTGCCAGGAACCCTCAAATATCGTAACAGCTGCTGATGGGACCAGGGCAGGACCAGGAGCACCAGCATCCAGGCTTTCCCATGTATAAAAGAAGCTCCGAGGAGCACCAGTGACCGGGAGTGGTGTCAGCAGGGTGGGCACACGAAGAGTGGAGCATCAGTTCAGGCAACACTTGTCATGGAAGGATGTGCACAAAGAGCACTTTAGCCCTGCAGCTAACCAGGGAGCAGTGGCATCCAGCCGGCAGAAAGCCGTGGCATCCACCCGGCAGAAAGCCATGGCCCCTCTGACCTCTGCAGCTACCACGAGTGACACACTGCCCTAGGTTACAATATAGATGTATTTAAGTATTCTATTACCACCAGCTGTGGGCCATTAGCTGTTATCACCTGCTAATGACCCACCCCTGATAACAGACAATGGGCCATCAAGAAACCACCACATGACTCATGGACTTATCCTATCGTGAGATGCTCCACCCAGGAGGGAGGAGCCAAGCATTCCTACCTGGATATAACCTGCCCTTGGAACTGCCTAACTCAGCCCTGTCTACTGGGTTACCAGAGGACAAGAGCTACCACTGGACCTTCAGCTGGAGACTAGGCCTTCTATAGCATTATTGCTTCAACTGAACTACTTCATTTAGACTGCTACCACCACCCTAACAGAGTGTCAGGTTGTATCTGACTTTGTCAGTGTTTTTCCCTATATTATTTCACTTATTTCTAATTTTTTTCTTATTAATTTTAATCCCGACTTGTGATCTCCCACTGGTTTGTTTTCAAACCAATTCACACACCTGCCCAGACAGAGCTCTGGTGGGAACATGCTGCCACTGCAGTGCCAGGCTGTGCCTGGCTCCCATGCCAGCACCAGAGGGCAGCAGGAGGAGGGGTGTGGGATGAGGGGTATCAGAGAGAGAGAGAGAGATTGCTGGATTGCTGAAACAAAGTGTAAGCAAAGATCCCTTTCCTCCAGAAATAATTTGTCATCCTTTACCTTCCAGCCTTGGTCTCTTTGACTTCTAACATTCTAACAAGTAAGACAATGTTAAGATGCTCAGAATTTACCATCTCAGTCACATATAATTTTATGTTGAAAAAAACCCCATTTGCTGAGATTCCCTCCTGGCAGTTAGTACTCTTTCAGTTTTAAACCTGTTTCTTCCTTCTTACCTGTCCACTCGACCTGACTTAGTTCTGAATGGATTTCCATGTAGTTTGTAACTTGTAATAGAGCCTCTTTGGCCCTAAGATCTGACAGTTTTTTGTTGATTTGGGACTAATGCAAAGGACTAAGGATGCCTTAGCAGGATTTAAGGCAGGGGAGTAGTACTGGACTGCTGAATGACACTACAGAGTTCAGACAGTAGGGATTGACAGAGAGTGCTAAAAGCCATCAGTTTTCATTTTTTTTCTGGGGTATAATCAGAGGCATTTTTTCTTCTCCCATAGTTTTCTCTCGTGCATCTCCTTAAGGGTTATAACCACCTCGTAGAAAGACTTAAAGAGTAAGTGATCAACATCACACCTCTTATGCCTATCCAGCAAGGTAATTCTTTCACCAGACCCAGGGTAAAAGCTGGGGACGGGCTTTTTATCTTGCCCAAGGAATAGATGAGCTGTCTGGACAAGGGGACACATCTAGGTGAGGCTAGGTATCCACCCTGTATCTGGAGTTTATCTCCAGAGGCCCAAATACTACATCAGATTTTGCTTTGCCTGCATGATTATACTGTGCTCAAAATAGTTTAGGTGCTGCTAAAGAGACCCCAAGTTTAACAGAGATTGTGCTGACTAAATTTTGTTAAACATATGTTCCACGTTTAATATTCTCTTAGACACTTTTACCCCCCACTGACTGAGTCCCCTCTAGTTTTGCAGCTATATGATCCTTTTCTTCCTGTGAAGTACTTCATCACGTGTGTTTGACAAGCATAAAAGCCTACAGGCTGCCACCCTATCACTTATAGGATTGCTCAATCAATCTCCAGCAAGCACCTATAGTGAGAAGCTAGAGGAATACTTTTGGAAGGGCTGTATTTTGGAGTGTGTCACTTTCTCTCTAAACAGGGAACCTTTGTATTGTTGATGAGACTTTGAAGCAAGTCAGAATTTGGAATAGATGGATGCACTTGGCTTCTTTGATCAACCACTGGAGAGACTAGAATCAGCTAAATTTTTAGACTTTTGTATTGCAAATAACTACATCCTTTTCACAAAGGTTCTAAGAGGGAAGACAGCTTTGGGGGCTAGATATAGCGTCTCAGAAAGCTTCGTTGAGTCATTTGGATTAACTTTGTTAGTATTATCTTCAGTTTTCTCCTAGGTCACTTAGTCATTGTATAGAGTTGATATTAAATTAATTTGACCAGTTCTTCACTGAGGTTTTTGGCTTTATGTTCTTCCTGGGAGCCCTGAAAATAACTGTCATCTCTAGCTAAGAGGCCGTGAAAGATGAATGTGACTTACAGTCATCCCTGGGCCTTTCCAGCCATTACTGGCAATCTATCACAGACGTCTCTGAGTTGATAACCCCCATCAATGTCTACTAAAAAAAAAGAAATCTATTTCATCTGAGGCAGTGGCCACCTTCACTAAGTTAAAGCAGATTTTCACTACACAGTGGGAGTATTCTGATATTTTATTTGGGGAGGAATAGACTTTACCTTTAAAACTCCCCAAATATTGTGAAATATTTTACTAGATCAACTGGGATTTTTTTAGCTTGAAAAGTGTTCATAAATGCTATAACCAATGGTTGCTAATATAGGCATTTCATTCTGCATTTAAAGGTGGCTTCAGATATGGATTATACAGGACTGGGGTGACCACCAGTTGTCTTATGAACAGTAATTGCAGAATGCCACAACATCTTCTCTGAAGGCACCTGCCTGCTAAGCAAGATGCCCATAAGTGCATTCAGAATATTCTATGGCCCCCAAGTTCTTGAGAATATGCTGCTAGAATAAATTTTAACAATGCTTCCAGACACTAAAGTTGTTACCAATTTCTCTGTCAATCAAATGATACTTTCCCTGAATTTGCATAAATCTAAATGCTGGGAAAACACATATTTAATTCTATTTAGATTTCTGGAATTAAATTTACATCAAATTTGTTTAAAGAATGGGATATGTGCCTCAGTAATGAATGACACTAGCCAACCTCTGTTGCTTTACTTCAATGGGAATGACTGAACACATGAAGGTTTTTACAAGGCATAATTCAAACAGAGTATATAGATCACCTCTTTCTTAAGAAAAAAAACCCAAACCAAAAAAGAGGTTTTCATAATTCAGTCTGAAGAATAAAGACTATTTTCTATCTGGACTGACCATGTGGAAAATTATCCTCAAATCTCTTTCAGAAAGATGATAACAGAACCCCTCACAAAGTTAGAAAGTTTGGAACAAACTAGTACCTCAAGACCTGTGAATGCTGATTAAAATCTCAGCTTCTGTTTAACATACTATGCTGGCAGTATATGCCCACTGTGTTGACACCTTGGACCTTGCCATCACTTTCATTCCAAATAGCTCTGACCTAGTTGCTCTTTAAAAAGGAATTGTTTAAAAACACCTCCAAGAGTTTTGTACTTACATAATTACACTTTGCAGTGATTTTGAAAGCCCATTCTTTTTGCAACTCAAGGCCTGCTAGTGATTGTTTAGTTTTCTTTCATTTATATGGCAAAACTTAATATTAGGTAGCAAATTGAAATGCTTCTTTATTTTTGGGTTGTTTTATAATGTAGTGGCACCTGCTGCCCATAGAGTCTTATTAATGCTCTTTCAGTTTGTTCATGTTGCAAAGAGAATGACAAAACTGAGCCCTAATTGGCAGTGTCCTAATGAGCACAGCTGTGTCACAAGGCCGAAAGGTTCCTGAAACAATCCAAAGCCCAGACCTTAGATGGAATTTGCAAATGGGTTAATAATATATTTTTTCTTCTTTCTGCTTATGCAGGGAGAGACACAAAAGTTGAATCCTTCCTCTCTCAGTTCAAGGAGCTCTGGTTTTGTCCTTGTACTGGGAATTACCTCAATCACAGGAAGTCACATCACTGCAGATATCCATATACCATGAACGATCTTAAAAACAAAAATGATAAAACTGAGGAGGTAAAATGAATAATAGCACTACAAAGTAGAGATTCCTCTCTCCTAAAATCTTTTTTAACCTGTTTCTATTTCCAAACTGGTCAGAAAACACAAAAAATGAGCATAATAAGGTGGGTTGACAATATGGATGGAGAGTTGAAATTTTCACAAGGCCCATAGGAAGACCTTATGATAAAACTTTAGATTGTGGCTGAAGCTAGGATCCTAAATCCTTAGCCAGGGAATTATATTTAAATGGTCTGATTATCTGGAGTACTGTAAGCCCCACAAATCTGATGGAGGTCAAATTCAAGATAAATTTTTATATATTTGGATGCTTCAAAAAATATTATGGGATAGTAAGTTCAGATGGTTAATAATGAGTATTTTGGCTATGACTCATTTTCCTGGAAGGGTAAAGCATTTTTCCTATGCATCACTTTCTGACTACATACACCTAGATATTAGTGTCAGCTTTCCTTATTAATCTGTTCTTCCACTGAGAGGCAAAACCTGCTGTCACAAGACACATTAAAGTTTAGAATGCTGCATTACACAAGTTAAGTATGTAACTTCTGACACTGATAAAGCCAGATTATTTGCCCACATATCATGATCAGTAATCCAATCAGGTTTCTGATACAAGAATCATAAAGATATACATGTTAAGAATATTATTAGTATTCTAAATCAGAAAATAGGTCTTTAAAAAAAAAACCTGAACCAATAGCAAAACTCATTAAATGAATGTAAAAAGGAGTCTGATTAGGTGGAAACAAAAAGAACATGCACCAAGCATCAGAATTTTGCTTATTGAATAATGAGAAGATATGAACCAGCACTGTGAAGAAAGAAGTACAGAAGCTGTAAGAGGGAAGTATTATCAAAGGTGAGAAAAGAGTTTAAGACTAAGCAAATCAAGTGGGACAGCTGTCATTGTATGCTTCAGTAATCTATTTTTATGGATGCCATGCCATCTGTCAGTATCTAAAACAGGATTAAAGTTTCATTGACAACTGCTGGGCTTTTATCATTGATTTTCAAAAGATGAAGGTCAGGTGCTTATTTAAACACACTTATGAGAATGTACCTTTTCACTAAGAAAAGTCAATCATCTTGATGGTTAAAGTCAATATCAAAAGTTGCTGTCAATATTGACAACAACTGTTCAGAAGCACAAAGATTTTCTCAATTTTGCAACTTCACCAAGATTGCTTATTCTAGGCCTGAATTGAAGGTCCTAAATTAATTCTGCTTCTTTATAAAATTAAATGACATGACATACTGCTGACATCTCTGGTAATAGGGGTCATATTAACAGTATTTCTTTCGTTAAAATTATTGATATTATTAGCAGTTATAGATTTACTGTAGACAGAAAAAGATTTTCCTCCAGACCTAAAGAAAATCAGCTGGAAGCTCTGAGGCCTCAAAACCCCATTGCATTTAATAAAATAATGCTAGTGTCACTAGAAAGTAAATTTTCCTTCAGTAACAGCCTTGAAATTATATAAAGAAACAAAAGCACATATCTGGCTTTAGTTCAGTGTTTACTTCGCACAAATGCTTTTGCTTCACTGTGCCATTATCCACCAGCACAGTATGCCATTACTGGAACACAAGCTCTCATTCCACTAATGTTATTGCTTAAAGAACATATTAAGATGCTGGTGTTTTCATTCGGGAGAGATCCGTACATCTTCCACAAGTAATTACATTACCAGTAATCCTTTTAAAAGGCTCTCTTTGCTCAGTTGCTTTGCCAATAGCTCTAAGCTTGGTTACATGACAATTGCACTTACTCATAGTGCATGAATGGGTAACAGATGAACCAGCTAATACACTGGTGCTCTCTGATCAGTCACAAATCATAGGACCTAGACCCATCAAAGGAAACAAACAGGCTTTACAAAACCCCAGATACTTTGGTTTTATTTATGGCTGAAAACAGCAGAGAAAGCTGAAAATAGCACGTGTCCTTTTACACATTTTGCGAAGAACAACAATTATCAGGAAATACAGACACTAACTTTTTAAGGACTGCTGGCATTCACAATGGTAACTACAGGACAAGCATCTGTTTCATGAAGGATAAAAGCAGTGATGTGGGAAACAGAGAAGCAGAAAATTCCACAGGCATTAATGAGTTTGATTTACAGCCCTGGAAAGAGCTTGGGTTGATGTAATGGCAAAGATATACAGACTTCAAGCAGAAGAATTATAAACCTGTGTTTCTACGGTTATAAGTAAGAATATGTATTGGGTGATATGGTGAAGGGTTTTTAAGTATAGTAATGTGATTTTATAGTTTAAGTTAAGAATTTCGATGTTATAATAGAAGTATATGGGTGTACGTGAGCTAATAAGTCATTGGTTGTGGAACAGGTGCAATGCAGTAAAAAGTACCAAAGGTGATAGGTTATAAAGTCAAAACAAAGTTTTGTGTTATTGTGCTTATTGGACCAAGAGTTATAAATTGCCATGTAACTCTGAAACTTACGACTGTCTGCAGTTATGGCGATGTGTTACTAAACCACGGCCTCTGAGACTGATGCCGTGTTGATTTTTAAGTAATAAATTGTGATAACCATGACTGTCCCATCTCTTGGAATAAGGCGCCGACACAGTGATACAAAGATATGGAATCCAGGGCATATCATGAAATACTCTAATAACACCAACAGATTCAGACTAAGAAGTTTTGCTAAATATTCAACCACTGCCTGAATTACATCTGAAGACTATTTTCCATACTGTGAATTATGTCAAATTCATTAATGAATAAAAACTGTTAACCTGAATACTAACCCTGCAGTTTCCTACTGCAGAGTCTACTCTCTGTTCTTGAGATAGTGATTAAAAACAGCAACTGTCACTGTATCTGTCAGTGAGTGGATACATAGATGATGCAGGAGGTAGTGTGCAGAAGTGTTTTTGAATCATCAAGCAGCAGTACACAGAAAGGCAGAGAATAAATTAAACCAAAAAATAAGCCTCAGGCTGATGTGTTTGAACTTCACTGCAAACATTCTTCATACATATTTAATTGCTCCATTGAGACTGTGACTGTTCTGGAGATGTTCCAGGCATTATTTCCATTCCATTAGTACACTTGCAGTATGTGTACTCCTTAACCCAAAATGATTGATTCTATAAATGTCTTTCCACTTACTGACCTGAACACTAATTGAGGTTGTGTATAGATTAAAAGAGAGTGTATGCTTTTTGAAACCAGCCAACATATATTGTAGTCACTGAAAGAACTTGTGGCACAAGAAGAAAATGGTACTCCTCACTGAAGACATCAGTATGTGGTTTCACAGAAATGTTTCTGGTAGGAAGAGCTGGAAATCATACAATAGGTTGAAAAACTTTGCTAAACAACACTTTAAACAGAAGCTTAATTCTAAGTCCCACCTCTTTGAAACATAAAACAATCATTCTTTGAAATATAATTATCACATACCAGATGCTTTTGTCTGTGCTTGCACCTTGTAAATTAATTTGCTTTGGGATAAAGTGTAAATTTTTTACATTCCATAAAAAGAAAACTTTAGGAGTTCAGATAATTTTATCAGTTCAAATGCACACAAGAGGAAAAGTTTAACATGTTAAAAACATCTTAATTAAAACTAAGATAATGCTGTAAACTCCAAGTTATTCTACTATGAACGAAAACTTTTCCTGTTCAAATTATTAAAGGTAAGTATAATTACAGTACATCAGCTAAAATTTCAAGTCAGCCACCCTGAGGAAACAGTCCTTAAGATCTCCATAAGCAGTGCCTTGATTCTGGATTAACCTTGAGGTGCTGGAGCATATTCAAAGAAGGGCAACAAAGCCTATGAAGGGTCTGGAGCACAAGTCCATATCACGAGTATATGGAATGGCTGAGGGAGCTGGGGTTGTTTATCCTGGAGAAAAGGAGGCTTGGGGGAGACCATGTTTCTCTCTACAACTGCCTGACAGGAGGTTGTGGACAGGTGGGGGTCGGTCTCTTGTGATGAGCAACAAGTGACAGAAGAGGAAACAACCTCAAGTTGTGCCAGGAGAGGTTTAGATTGACTATTAGGATAAATTTCCTCACTGAAAGGGAAATTTATCAGAACCGGCTGCCCAGGGAAGTGCTTGGAGGCATTTAAAAGATGTGTAGATGTGGCACTTAGGGACAAAGTTTAGTGGTGAACATGGTAGCACTGGGTTACCAGTTGGATTTAGAGGTCTTCTCCAATCGAAATAATTCTATGATCTACCTGAAAGCTATGGACATCCTTAGTACTTAAGACATTAAAATCAGTTATACCACAATTTGAAAGACAAAATGCCTTTTAGTAGAGGTATGCTCATGCAGCTTGGTCAAGCTTGTATCAGACATTGAAAGAATCCTTGGGAAACACTTATAATATACTTTATTTATAATGTTTACAAACATGGGTATGTTATACTTCATGTGACAGAATACTGGAGAGAAGCTTAGACAAGAAATCTGGACCTGTCTTTGAGAGAAGTTTCATCCTGAGAACTAACGCATTAGAAATGACATTGCCAGTGCTGTCTACCACCAGACCCTCCAGATCAAATTTATTCAATTTAAAGCTGGTTGTTTCCCACTTAAATTCCAGCTCTTTCAAACTCAGTATATCATTTCAAAGTCAAATAAAATCTTTCCAGCTTGTTTACTGTCACTGAAAATATGCCTCACTCTATTTCGCTCCCAAGACCTATGCTTCCTGTGCTACGCCAATTGGCCTTGAATATTTCAATAGATGAGGTCAGGTCAAAGCATGCAAATAACTGGAAGCTGAACATGTGTTGAGGTCGATTTTTTTACTGGCACACCACTTCTGTGAGTGGCAAATATATGTTTACAGACGAGGGATTTAGCATATTTCTGTGCCATGTTTCCTTTTAAAATTAGAATTCCAGACAGTAACCTCCCTGGGGCAGAGAGTTCACTTCTCCTGGGCTGTGCAATGCTGGCACAGTGGAGGTCCCATGTAAGAGCATTTATAATAGCAGTTTGTTTTCAAACCATGGTCAGGGGTGTTTAAAAACATAGAAAATTAATTTTCTAAAAGTTATAAATTTATTGTTTCAGTTTATAGTAGGGATCACAGAATCAGAATGATTTGGGTTGAAAGGGAATGTAAAGATCATATTTTTCCAACTCCTCTGCCAAGACCTTTCACTACAGCAGGTTTCTCAGAGCACTGTCCAACCCGGCCTTGAACACTTCCAGGGATGGGACATCCACAACTGCTCTGGACAATCTCTTCCAGCGTCCCACCACTCCCACAGCAAAGAATTTCTTCCTTACATCTGGTCTAAACCTACCCTCTTTCAGTTTAAAGCCATTCCTCCTTATTCTATCATGACCTGTCTTTGTAAAAAGTCCCTCTCCATCTTTCTCGTCAGCCCCTTTAGTCATTGCAAGGCTGCTGCAAGGTCTCCCTGGAACTCTCTCATCTTCAGGCTGAACAACTCCAGCTCTCTCAGCCTGTCTTCATAGAAGAGGTACTTTTAAAACCAACCCATCTAAATGAAAAGTACCATGCATGAAAAAGGAGCTTGCACTGGAGCTACCAAAGGCGCACAATCTCAAAGAGGTTTGTTCAGAACTGGGACAATGCTGTATCTAGTATTTTTATAATAAGAAATACCTTCCTTTTTTATTATTATTTTAAGCATAGCATTGAATATTTTCCAGGGCTGGAAAACTGCCATAACAAGTCACAAAACTGAAGTGTAAACCTCCTTCATTTTAATGTAATATTTTGATAATTTCTTGGCCCTTGCCCTTTACCTTATCAATTGTAAGACAGTCTTTAATAAATGAAATTAAATTCAAATTTTTCTGTAGCAGAACTGGCTGAATCTGGTAGGATGTGTAAAAAAGAAATGGGGAAGAAGCAAACAAGGGTACGCTAACAGCAAAAAGAAGTAAACAAAGCTTTGAAAAATATGAACCTTTCTCAAGGCTGAATAAGTTTTTTCCAACTGTTTTCACTAGCTTTACTTTACCCCTCAGCCATCACAGACAAGGGCTGATGCCCTTTCCACTGAAATCCAGAAAGATTTACTCTTTGTCTGCATGAGAAACAGCACTGTGCTCACCAATGCACCAACACAATCAGTAATACAAAGCAAACAGCAGTAAACTGGAGTCAAGGTGGTTTTGATTGAAGGAATAGATCAATCATTTCAGTACATAAAGAATCTGAAAAGATGGAAAATGTCTAGTACTGTATTAAAAGTACTGTTATTTACACACTGTTTACTGAAGCTCTTTGATTGGTCAGTATCACAAAATCATTGTGTTAATCAGGATAACTTCCTGCTAGACAAAGCTTGCTCAAATATGCATGGTCTGAAATTTAACGGGCACCTGGTTTTGTAAGGGCTTAACTGCTAACATGATTTTTTTGTGTTAAAAAAAGAAAAATCTAGCAAAGACATTAAAGTATCAAAACATACATTATGGAAACAAGAGCCCTGCAGGGCACCTTTTGTTAACAACCTTTTGTTGCGATTTCATCAAAAATTTAATTTACCCTTTGTTATAGGCCTTGCTTTTTCTACAGTCACAATTGCAGACAGACAACATGCAATTATCGGAAACAAAAATATAGCCACAATAGTCTCATTATGGTACCCAGCCTCAAAAAGATATTATGAAGCTGAATTCCTTGATTAAGGTAGCTGTCAGCAGATGCATTTAATTTTACAGCCACACTGATTTTTCCAAAGTAGAAAAGCAAGTAAGAAACAAAAGAAAGGCTCCTTACATCTAAATTGAGGTTTTATACATGGACTAAATAAGCTTATTCATATTTGTAACTGTTTTAAGCACATCCTAAAAAAATAGCTTTAATTAAGTTTTCTTTTTTATTGAAGGGGGTTCATTCTATTAGAGGTCATGGGGTATAATAATCTGAGTGGGGACAGAATGGGATAGAAGATGAACTCTGGCAGCACTCAAATAATAACTTTTTTCTCCAACTCTAAGTCCAGTCTTTGCAAAAAACAGAGTACTATAATTCTTCTCTTAAGCCTGAATAACTGTATTTGGATATACTAAGCTATTTTTTCTCTCTTTTAAAGCATGACAAGTTAGAATGTACAGCCACATTCTAGTCATGTGCAGCACTTTGAATCTGAAGATGTGATTTCACTGGAACCATTATTATTCTGTGGCTGTTTGTTTGCCTGTTTGTATCAGAAAACAGGTGGATATGGTGGAGAGTTTCACTAATTGTATTTTAATAATTGTTGTCCAAAACACAGCAGAAGTCACATCATGAAGAACTATCAGGAAATCAAGAGGAATAAAACTTTTTTAATCAGACATTCAATGGATGACAACGGCCATATCCTCCTGAAACCTGCAGAAGACTAATGATCTCATCCAGAGTGTCCCCAGGGAGACTGATTTCAGTTTCCACTGTTAAACAATCCCATTAATGTTGGTGGTGGTTTCACTGTGTTAGTGCATCCAGTTACACATGAAATCCACAGGTCTTAAAAACATAGTTTCTAAGATGACCTTCACTGGGCACAAATCAGTTTCAAATTGCTTCTTCAGATGGATCTGAAAGCCAAACAACATTTGCCATGATCATGTGTAAATATTCAGTATTTACAGAAAACACAGAAATACTAATTTTTCTTCATTAAGGGAAGATTGGTGCCTGAGAATTTCAGTGGTCTTCTACGATGGCATTACAGAACTGGCAGATGAGGAAAGAGCAACTGGCATCATCCACCTGGAACTGTACAAAGCATTTAACATTGCACCGCATGACATCCTTGCTCCCAAACTGGAGAGACATGGATTTGATGGATGGAAAACTGGGTGAATAAGGAATCGGCTGGATGGCACTCAAAGAGTTGTGATCAGTCACTTGTGATGAGTTATGTTCCCAGGGGTCGGTGTTGGGACCGGCACTGTGCCACATTGGTGTCAGTGACACGGACACTGGCATCGAGTGCACCTCAGTAAAGTTGCCAACACCAAACTGTATGGTAGAATCGACATGCTGGAGGGAAGGGATGACACCCGGAGGGACCTTCGCAGGCTTGAGGGGTGGACCAGTGCAAACCTCATGAAGTTCAACAAGGCCAAGTGCAAGGCCCTGTCAGGGCAATCCCAAGCACAAGTACAGGATGGGCAGAGAATGCATTGAATGAATTTCTCTCCTTGATAGAGGAGCCCTGGGGAGAAAGACTTGCAGGTATGGGTGGACAAGAAGATCAACATGACCTGGCAATTGGCACTTGCAGCCCAGAAAGCCAGACATGTCTTGGGCTTCATCAAAAGCAGCGCAGCCAGCAGGGCGAGAGAGGGGATTCTGGCCCTCTTCTCCACTCTTGTTAGACCCCACTTTTAGTGCTGCAATCAACTCTGGGACCCCCAAAAGAAGGACATGGACCTGCTGAGAGAGTCCAGAGGAGGGACATGAAGATGGTCAGAGGGCTAGAGCACCTCTCCTATGAGGACAGGCTGAGAGAGGTGGGGTTGTTCCAAACAGGGAAGAGAAGGCTACAGGGAGACTTATTGCAGCCTTCCAGAACCTAAAGGGGACTACAAGAGAGGTGGAGAGGGACTTTTCACAAAGGCATGTAGTGATAGGACAAGGAGGAATGGCTTTAAACTGAAAGAGGGTAGATTTAGATTACATATAGGGAAGAAATTCTTTCTTGTAAGGGTGGTGAGGCACTGGAACAGGTTGTCCAGAGCAGTTGTGGATGCCCCAACACTGGAAGTGTTCAAGGCCAGTTTGAATGGGGCTTTGAGCAATCTGGTCTAGTGAAAGGCATTGGCAGAGGGGTTGGAAAGAGATGATCTATAAATTCCCTTCCAACCTATGCCATTCTACAATTCTATGAGAAAGATGAGTCAGAAGTTAAGCTAAGTACATCAGCAAATTCTAAGGCACAAATTTAAACATGCCATTAGGGAGAAATACAATTTAAAAAAAGTACTCCAGCATTCCAGGAAGGAAAATAATTTCATTACTCTAATCATCACATTTATTTTAGAAAACTCAATTGATTTTTGGAATCCAGCCATGACAAAGTCTATGAACTCTGGCTGTGAGCACGAGCAGCTGAAACATTCACTTTCTAGTCTCCATTGAACCTTGTGGGCTTTCAGAGTTCACATCTTGCACAAAACCACTGCCTGACACTGCAGCTTCTCTATGCACCATGTCTTTGGTGTGATGGATTCTTTACAGCTTTCTCAAAGAAATGAGTTTGAGTAGAACTAACCATGCTTTGGGCTATGATTTCGTGAGGCCTCTGCACACTGAAGCAAGGATGCAAGACTGAATTTCTACATCAATAATCTGGAATGTTTCCTCTGTTGTATGAATAATAGTCCACAATGTGCATGCTGATGTAATTGCAATATTTGGAACTTCTATCTTGGGGTAGCTGTCTCAATTATCTGACTATATATTTATATTTTAATGTTATATATTTATTTATCTTTTAGCACTTTTTTCTGCCTATATGATCACATAATGCATATTACGTGACAGATACACTCCTCCTGATTTTGGAGTAGACCTAGAATGAGGCCTAGGCTAGCTGCAAATGCTAAAGATACAAAAAAATTCTAATAACAAACAAAGGAAGAAAGGTAAAGCACTCAAGCAGAAAGAGGTCAATGATACAACAACAACCACATCACTGCTCTTCTGGAAAATCTTCCAGTGCCTGAGTGGGGGAAGAGGTGTCTCCTGCTCAGCAAGAACTCCACAGAAAGTGGAGAGAAGGTGCTAAAAAAGGACTTGCTCCAACTGTGGTTGAACCGAGAACTGCAGCTGCCCATTCAGAGAAAAGAACTTTTTAGAATTTCCTAAGGAAAATTTTCATCTAAGAATTAGAGTTTTCCAGTTTTTTGCATAGAATGTCATTTTGTGAAAGTATTGTCATTTGGGAGTACTATTATTACTGAAACATTGGAGACACTGCACTTTAAGAAGTTTTATTAAAGCGATACACTGGATGAAATATTTTTAGTAATTGTTCGTGATATACCTCTTTCTCAGTAACAGAGTTGGAATAAAATGTACTTTTAGAAAGAGGTGAAGATGGGTTGCCATATCCAACCAATTACGAAGGCTACATTTAGGAATCTAGCAATTATGTAGGAATAAAACCAGGCTATTTTTCTAACAGGCTATCAACTACTGAATTGCAAGTATCTGCCAAATATAACTCAAAAGGCTTAAACAGGATGAGCAACTGAAAAAATGTGGTATAAAATACATACATACTACAGCGGTTCAGAGAATTTAAATCCAAATTAAAGATGAAATTTATGTCTATGGGTCCAGTCCAAAACCCCATTGTAGCTAATGGATGATGCTTTTCTCTCTGCAATATAACCATTTTTCAGCCACATTGGTCTGTGAATATTATTTTAAAATCCCAGGACATTAAATGTTTCTACTCTAGAACTCACCAGAGGAATAGTGTTAGTGCAGGGGTGATAGGAGCTCCCTTCCTCTCCTCTGTTACCGTCTCAAGGGTGTGTTTGCATGTGTGGATGGAGATGAGCACGTGTTCTACTTCATATGAGAGGAAAGCTACCACACTATACTCACTCTCCTCCTCTGCCAACCCTTCTCTTATTCATGCAAATACAAATAAGAAACAACATGTGTTTTTGTTTGATCTGTAGGAGTCTCCATCAGAAAAAAATAGGATGAGATCAGTTTATGTAACTTGAATGAGACAAATAAAGAATCTAATCTTCAAGATGAAGTGATCTTACAATTACAGTTTGTTGCTTTGGTTTTGTGTTATTTATTTTTGAATCTCAGAGCTCAGAGCTCCCTAAACTTAATTGTATCTCTCTCAGATGCTTTGCCTTCTGAGAAGGAAAGTGAGATGAAGAGTGATTTGTCTCACTATTTTTCCTATCACGACTAGGGTGTGGGAAAACGCATGACAAACCTTTCCAAATAGAGACTGGCACAAGAAGGCTACAAATTTCTTCCTTGATAGTTGAGACAGATGGGAGACTTCCACCTGCATGCCCTCCCATATGCACACCTTTTCTCTGCTCATATATAAGTCATGTCACGCAAAGCATCTACCCCTCATGCCGTGCATTAGTAGTCTATGAATAACGTGCTCCATGTGGCCACATGGGAGGCCTGTGGAGTGATTGCAGTCCCTAAGATGCTCCCCGAAAAGCCAGGGAAAGGTTGAGACAGACCACAATGTTAGAGCAACAAATGCTATCTTGGAAGCCACCCTCCCCACAGCTGACCTAGGGCCCCAGATCGTGCTTGCCCTTTCCCTCTTTCTTCTGCAAATACTGCAGCATTTTGGGCCGTTGCTGTGCTGGAGGAAGGGAGGAAGGGAAGAAGGAGAAGGGCAGACCTGTTCTGCAAGGGACTGAGTAACACTTCCAGCTGAAAGCAGTACCTGCTGAGGAGAGCAGATTGGTGGGAGAACCCTGAATTGCTGACGTAGTAGTTTTCATGCACTGAGGAGTGGGGGCATCTGAGAACAAGGTCCAAAAATGTGTCTGACTCATGTGGTTGCCAAGCTTCAACCATTCTGGTGAATTTTGATCACTTTTACTTTTCCACACTAGACACTGTAAAAGCACTTTGCTATCCAAGTGGAAAAGTTTTCCTCAGGACATGAACGAGAGCATTTGTACAGGATCAAACTTAGATTTGAAGAAAAACTTTTGTGCAAATATTTTTGATAATGCAATATTTTCATATTTATGCAATGTTTTCAAATATTCAAAATAATAAATAATGAAAACTGAAAATAGGCAGAAACCTTAAACAACTCTCATTTATACGAAAGAAAGTTCAGCACTCTGTATTATGATGAATTATTTTCAACATTTTTTCATGCTAACAAATTGTCATTTCACAGCATAGCTTACCAAAAATACCCAGGAATTAAATAAATGCTCTCAAAAATATTTTAGTCATCTCTTGAAAAATTGTAATCATAATTCTTGATGGCCAGACTAAATGTAAGAGTTACTATTCATGGACAGTTTTATCCTGACAGAATATATTTAACAATGCCACATCAGATTAGTAGTCAGATCACTCAATATAAATCATCTATGGAGGACCTTAGTGAATATTTTGTATTGAGAGAAAAAGGAAATAATAAGAAACTTATTTATTATCCTGCTTATCCAAACTGATGTTATTCACTTGGGTTATAGTATAAGATTTACTTTGAGCAATAATATTGGAAAATATTTTTATGTTCTTTTATACTATTTATGTTATTTACCAGGAAATCTGCCTTATCTTTTAATGATTTCAGGTTTCTGTTCAGTAGTCAGTATCTTATCCTAAGATAAATTACTTAAATATTAAAGAATTAATAGATAAAAACGTCCAAACCAGGGAGAGAATACTGTATGTGTATCTAAATGCACATGTATTATAAATGCAAAAATTTCGTTGTTTCACGCAGTTTTATTTTTGGGACTGCATCACAAAAAATTTTACTCAAACTTAATGAAAGGTTCGGTTTGTTTCAGTTAGTACACAACTTAACTTGACAAAGCTCTTATATGTAGTTAGTTTTTCTCAGTGCAACCTATGATGAAAAGAACGAGTATTTTGAGAAGCTGTCTTTTGAAACAAGTTTATGAATTAAATTCATATATGTGAAAAGAACATAATTGGCCAGTATAAATTTATCATCTTGATTATGAAAGCATAGAATATGGAAATATAAATTATCAAACCAAAAGTTCAAATAAGTGCGTAATAGAAAATCTCTTACAGAAACTGTTTTATTTCTTTGTAGGAGATGTGGCTATCTCATGAGGAAGCTTTCTCTTCTTCCAGGACAAATTATTGTCCAATTAAAAATACTAACCTAAGCTATGTTTGACACAATCCACCATAAACATACGTACATGAATTAGAACTCTGTAGAAATTCTGCACAATTATTTTGAATAAAAGCTTCTAAACCTATATTATTAGGTTGATTTGCTCAGTTAAAATACTGTGATTCTTAGCACACATTCCTGAGCATGTGTAGTGTTATTTATTAAAGAAAGCTAGCGAGAGCTTATGGAAATACATACTAATAGAAGAATATTTAGTTTGTAAAGTCAAACAGCAAACACAGAGAATCACAAATTTACAGTTATCCATATTACTTTATTTCTTTTCCATGTTGGTATCTGTTTTGCATTGTTTCAGACAAGAAGCCTGTGTCAAAGGACAATTGTCTTTATTGCACCAATAAAGACTGATCACTGTGTACACATGCAATGAATGTCTAGCCAGGGACATCACAGAAATGGATTCCAGCCTGCAACTTGCATATTCAAATGTTCAGCTTGTATAAATTGTTCTGTCACCCTGTCTGCAATCAAGATTCAGCTGCACAATCCACTGTTATGGCTAAAATCCCCCATTTTGATAATCCACCTTTGAATATCAATTTTCTGTTCCCTGGTTACACAGACCTCAGCAGCTCTTTTCCTCTACTCCAGTAAACTGGTTTCTTTTTGGCTCTGTTTTTTCCTATAGCTAAAAGTTCACATGAAGAATTCCTTATGCTTTGCTCATTATAAACCCTCCATACTCTGTTAGGAAAATTTTGAGGACAATTAATATTGGAGCAGTTTGTCAAAAGAGAGTATTCAGGTCTCGCCTCTATTGAGCAAACCGTGCACACAGCCCAGAGATGTCCTGATGATTTTATTCCGACTACTATGCTCAGTTGTCCACAGGATGTGGCAGGTCACTGCAAAAGACTGTAAGGAGGAGACAGTGATTTCGGGCACAAATTAGGCAGAGGTAACCCCAGGCCTTGGTGGCAGAGATTTGTATGTTCACATGGGCAATGCCTATACAGCCTGAGCACATACTGTGGCATTGGTGTGGGCTGCCTCTAACAACATCACCTGTGTGTAATGCTGGGGAGAGCTCGCTCCTGTGCAGATGTGCAGGGGAGACCTTTAGTGTAGGCTGGACTTACTAAGTGTTTGCAGGAAAATAAAAAAATATTTGCAAAATAAGCAGTCTTCTCAAATTCTGCTTCTGCCTGTGCTTCCTCTAATATCCAACATCAAAATTACGTATGGTTCTATATTGTCTTATTTATTCATCTTACCATCAGCTACAGCTATTGGCTTGTCATCAGTCTTGTCCAAAGTCTTTATTTGACTTTATTCAACAAACTTCTTTTCTTTTTGCTTCTTTCAAATGCCAATCCTCTCATGTCATATATAATTTGTCTCTCCTAAATCAGCCAAGTTATCAACATATCCAAAAAATATAAATCAGCCTGTTTGAAATCATGCTTATAATTTTTAAATATTGATGGTAGTGACAGAGCACTGGAGACAGTGGTCTCTACAGAGACTCGTCTGACTGCAGGTGGTGCAGATATTTAACTCCTTGTGTGTATCTTTCTTTTGCAACTCACAAACATGTCTGCGCATCTTAGTAATTCCATCAGGGTTCAAGTTACTTCATTGCTTCCTAGATGTCCTCTTGACAACACACTTTCTTAAATCCATGGGAAAGTGTGTTTGTATTTGCATTGTATCACTTAGCAATAAAAGTGTTACGCAAAACTGCCTCAGAAGAGTGGAATTAGCCATGAGCAGAACTGGAAATTACCAAAATGGAGACCTTTTTCATGAAAAAGAAGACAACCTCTGACTTCAAAAAAAGTTGAAGGCACTTCAAAGTACTCCTTAGTGATGGGCTACACAAAGGCAAACAGCAACTGATCATTCTTTAGCTAGATGAGCTGTTTGTGGAAGAATTATATTGTGAAGACTTTCAGAAGTCAGCCAGAATCCTCAGGAGCAACCAAGAAGCAGTTGCTGACAATGTTTCCAGAGAATGATTTAAAACAGGAGATGATTAAATAAATCAAAACCTTTGTGAATTAGTTTGCACTGGAGAGCTGAAAACAGTTCCACATGACAAACAGAGCAGCCACATAATTAACTATCATAAATAAGTGGATGATGCCTTCACCCCCTTTACAATCCATCTTTGGTACATTTATAGAAGTTTTCTAATTTTGCAAAGTAAACCCGAAAAAAAAAGAGACGTTAGCAGAAAAACAAGTCTAGTTTGTATCTAAGGTTTTCATTTCATCAACCACTTTAGACTGTGTATCACATATCTGCACCAGGAATAATTAAAACACAGTGCACAGCATTACACTAGCTCTACTAAACAGGTGTGCTACTAGAAAACGTCCTGAATAAATGGGTTTTGACCTACCAGTATCTGTGTAGGACATATTGTTGAGGATGTTTCATTTAGGACATTTCAGAAATGAGACTAAACGCATCACATTGTTTAAGCAGCAATAAAGTAAATACAAATACCCCTTGTTACCATGCATAACATTATCACTTCTTTATTTTTCCTACCTAGTGGAGAAAAAAAAATCTACTTTTACTGATGTCTAACTTGCACTATATAAATAATGTCTACAGAATGTAGACTGTCATCCAGGGCTACTTTATTTCACTGCTTAAAGCTAAAAATAAAAGCATTTATATCACCCTTTAGGTTTTGAGCATACCCTTTAGTATGAGACTCATGCATGAAAACCCATATTTTTTTACTTATCTCCATATTAAACTTTTGGTAGGATTTGTTAGTGTGAATATTATTTGAAATAAAATACTGATTTGTAACATTTCAGAGTGGAAGACGTAAAAAAATCACTTGCAACAATATTTAAGTAATTTTAATACTGTTTTATTGGTCTCCTTGTCTGGCATATAAATTTGAAAACTATCATGTCACCTTACTTTTAATAATTTTTTCCCATTTTTCTCAGTCTTTTAATGCAGTTAAGTTTTTTTCTTAAATCTTAACAAATCTCCTTTTCAGTCTTTCAGACAAAGCTGTTCTTCAGACAAGGGTGAAAAAAATCAATGATGTTTTAGACTGAGCTTTTTGCTTAAATGGCACTTTAATCATTGGTAGCCCACTTGGCACCTGTCTGTGAATTTTTTTGATACACCTACTTTACCTTTTTGCCCACCCCTGCACACTGAGACAGAATCTTCCTGTGCACGTCCTGCAATGATGACAAGGAGCTGTTCGAATCCCCCCACCCCCACCCACAACTCAAGAATTCAGTCACGTTATTTTTTTCACCTAGTTTTCTAAGATCCCTCTTTCATGCATTTTTCAAATTATTAACTTAATCTTTAAATTCTGTCACATCACTAATATTTATGATGTATATAAATAATGAATACTACTTCGAACGTTAAATAACGGAACACCCCAGACTTAACAACGTAGCAGAAAATTATTATTTTATTCATAACTTTCACTGCACATTGCTGAGATGATTTCTAAACATTAACATACTTAGTTTTACTAGTTTTCTTAATTGCATTCAATAAAGAACTTTGTCAAACCCTTGGGGAAGTCCAAATAAATTAGATCAAGCATTTCTTCCTCATCCATTATTTTGATGACATGTGCAAAGAGTTCTAACAGATCAGAGAAGGTTTTCCTTCAGCAAAGATTCCCCAGCTTCCTTTAGCAGAAATTAATCTAGAATTTTGCTCATAATTCCATTATTGATGCTATATTGACATACAATGATATAGAATATGCAATTATATAATATATTCAATCCATTTAGCTAAAACTGAACTCAGACTTAGGATAGACTTAGGCCAGTAGGATAATTCTAGTTCGCTGGGAAAAAAAAAAGGCAGAAAAAGCAAAACAATATCCAAATTTTAATATTCAATTTTTCAATAGGCAATTAAGTGCTAATAAAACTTGCATCAGCTCAACCCCTTCAGTTTCTTATAAACTTTGTGTGTTGCCAGTCAGCCATCTGATTCTGCTCTCTTTTCAAATTTCTCTAATTATTTCCTTTACTGCCTCAACTTAATAGAATAGCTCACTTTTCCTCCTTAAAGTATGAGATACTTCCTCACATTTTCTGTAGGAGACTCCATACAAATAAATCTTTTAACTTCTCTGTAAGAGTTCTTTTGAAATCTGTTCTTTTAAAAACAGCAGGTCTGCTGATATTTTCATGAGTTTTTCTGGTTCTGATACCATTGAAAAAAATCTTTGCTATTTCTTAAATCTTCAGCTATAAGATCTTCAGACTGCTTCTGAGAATATACATTTTCCATCTTCCATTTTTCCTGTCCTAATTTTTGTTCTGTTTCAATAGTTACACTTGTCTGGAATTTATCTGGAAGAGGCTACATTTGAGGTGAAATAAACTCTTAACCCTCACAGCTTTTTGCATTGATTTTGTAACATTTTTCTTAATCATCTGAGACTGACTTGACTTGTTAAATCCTATTCATGTGGTAATTCAAGGAATTTCTATAATTAATTTCACAAAAGGAAATTCACATATCTATTTTATTACAAGGAATGACAGTGGGACACCCAAATATTATCACATATAGTAAAAATTTTGCAACTCAATTACAAAGTGTCAAAATAGAATAAAAGAAACCCTATAAATCAATCTAAAAATTATATTTCTACACCAACTATTCTGATTAGGAATTCCTTACTCATGTACCATTTTTGCAATGTTTAATATTTTTTTAGACCAGGTTCACCTTTTTTTCTTCAACCATATCTCTTTCTGCCACAGACAGTCAAAGAAATGTTTTTCAATGTTCTATAAAAGGTTTGTTTACAGTAATTTGATTTTACTGTTTTCCTACCAGAATAAAATGATCCTAATGTTTCCTTTCTTCCAGAAAGCTCTGGCAGACTTTCCCCAATCTGGGTAGGGTTTGTCCTGAAGCATCATATCTGTGACCTATATGGAAAGAAGAAATAGTAGACAGTTACATTGGTGTCACATAAGACAGTACTAGCAAGCACTTTAGGAACATTTTTATTTTATATATGGCACACCTGCATCAGTTCTGGTAATTATAACAGACAGTAGAATAGTATGTCCTGTGTTATTTACAATCAAGATAACCTATATTGGCCTACATATTCTGCCTCTAGAAGTGCATGCGACTCCTTAAGAAACAATGAAACCTGTAGAGATTCAAAGATAAGAAGATAAGAGGAACCAGTCTAAAAGTTACAGCAACCTATAGGACATGAATTACATCCCCTGTGACCGTGAAGCTTTCTGGCCCAATCTGGGAGAGGGGAGCCACCTCCCTGAGAGCAGCATCAGCAGAATTTCCACTCTCAAAATGAGAACTGCAGCTAGGGAGTGGAAGCCTGTGAATTAAGCACTATATAACGTCTATAATCTCCTCTCAGTTCCTGCTATCAGTATAAAAAGAACACTTGGGACTGGCAACAGAAAAAAACCTTAAAACTTGCAAAAAATTTTAAAAGTATGAAATATTTATTCTTGTTTTCATAATTCCTATCTAAAGAGACCATCTGTTTTTCTGTCCAGAGATTCATATGTATGCAGTACTTCTGGATGGTACATGAAAGCATTAAAAATTACTTTCAGCTCAGTGAGGGAGGTGAATACCCTTCAGGCACACGCTTCTTTGGGAAGCTCTGTTTTCATATCCATTTACTTCAAATTAACTGTACTAAAAAGCACCTAAAGTTACATCACAATAAACTCATAAATTCCATTGTGCAAAAGATTGAGAGTGGAAAAACTACCCATTCGTAAAGATTTAAGAAATAATTAATCAGGTAAAGGACATGGGGCAACCACCTGCTACAAAATGCAGATAAGTAAAACAATTCTATCTCTAACTGTTATCTGTACAGAGTGGGAAATTACTATGTGTTTTGATCAAAATAAAAATAAATATTAGGGTTTCAAAAGGAAATAACTTCAATCTGAAGACAAAATTACTTGCTTTTACTTTCTACACAGATGTTTTAAAATCCAGTTTACCATCCAGAGTGTAAGCTACAACTTTCAATCAATGGCATTAACAGTGTTTATCAAAAAGAACATGTGGCTCATGAATAAATTAAAAATGGATTCAACTTCTAAATGTTGGCTTCAAGTCTATTTGGGGCTAAAAGTGCTCAGTATATTAGCCTGGGCTGGGTCCAAAGGATAATGACTATGTTAAATAAATAGAAATGCACATTCTAGGATTTTATTATTCCCTTAAACCTAACCTCAACAAAGAGCATATAATATGCCAAAATACCACCTTTAATAACTGTATTATGTGGGTAAGTCTTTTCTCAGATCAGCAAGCTATAATATTTTTTACGATGCCTATTATCTAAATAAATATTTCTATAAATATTTAATGCTGAACAAGACCTCTGTAAAGATTTAATTCACTGCTTTAGTAACACTTTTTTTCCTCTTAGGAAGAGTCTACTTAGTAATGAATATTTGCAAAGAAGAACAGATATTTCAAGATATTTTATTCAAGTTTCAAAATAGTTTCTCCAGATGCTTTCTGGGACATTATTATATTTGGGAGAAGGATGCAATTTGCAGCTCTATGACCAATTACTAGAGGAGCATGTTTCCTAAGAATGACATTTGTGATGGAGATATTTTCTGAGGAAAATGGCAGGATGAGGCAGGAAATGTTCTTTCTGGTATCAAATAGTTGGTCTTTCATCTCCCAACTTTGGCATTTATTTAAAGTCATATCACCAGATCAATGTCAGGTCAGTTGCAGCTAAATTGGCTGAAGCAGAGACAGTCATTAAAGGGATGCATTCTATAAAGAGAAATCCAATTACCTTTTGCATTAGAGAAATCAAATTCATTTTCTGGTTTGGTCAAGGACAGTCACTGTGGAAAACAGCTCACAGGAGAAAAGCACTCAACATTGTCATACAGCAGACAAGCTTTAGATACATACCAAATATCCATTGTTTTCAGAAAAAGAAAAAATGTAAATTTTAATTTGATTTGCGGAACTTAGTGTAAAGAAATGTGTGAGTGTGTTTTTCTTTCTCTATTCATATTTCACAATACAGTTGCTGGACAGCATACATTTATCTCTGCTTTACTGGACTATGTTTGAAAACATTGCTGACGCATGGGAATAAAAGAATAACTGATCGCTTTCGTAGATGCCTGCATGCATCTCACATAATCAAGATAAAACAGGGAAAGCCACTTACAATGTAATTAAGTAATGTATTTGTTTCTTGAACTAGGAGGTGCAATACACTTTAATCAACAATTACACTGCTTCAGTTCAGAAAGGAATGGCCCCTACATGCAGTCAGTGTATACACCTTCATTTTATTTAGTGTCTCATGAGAGAAACAGTTACACTGTATTAAATTTCAAAAGCAAAGCTGTATCGCACACTTTGTCTGACTTTATAAGTTACACAAATGCCACAAAAAAACCCTGTTTCTATTAATAATTAGTATGTCACATATATATGGCATCTTAACTTTCATTTTGCCCTATAAATATTACTTTATCTACTATTCATATTACGTTATATTAATTGTGAAGCTAACCCATCGTGATTTAAAAACATATATTACTATCATTAAATTAATAGCAAACTGTATGACTAACATTTTTCTGCTGCAGAAAAACAAAATTGTTCCTTTTGATAAGATCCTTTTGATATTTGATACAATCAAATCATAGAAAGGCTTGGGTGTGAAGGGGCATCACAGATCCTCTAGTTCCAACCTCACCCTGCCATGGGCAGGGACACCTTGCACTAGACCAGGTTGTTCAGAGCCCCATCCACCCTGGCCTATGATATATACTGCTATACTATCTATAATACAATAATCTGAAAAATGATGCCGTATCACACAGAAGAAAGAATCTGGGATTCAAAGTCATTCAGAGCAAGTAACTTACTGAGACACAAAGTGCAGAAAGCAAAATCATGAAAAACTTCCAAAAAACCCCCAATAAAAGAGCAAGACACCTAAGATTCCTGAGATGTACCAAGTGGAGCAGTAAGATACCTTGAGGATCATTTATTCCTTCCATGCAGTTACTCTTTGAGCCTATTTTTCAGGATGCTCTGCACATACTTTACATCTCTCCTCAGATCCTCATGTCAAATGATGCTACCTTGTAACTCACAGGGTCCTTCCCAGCAGAGGCAACCTGTGCACTGGGAGTTTCAGGTAATGCAAGTATCTCTCCTATTGTACGATAACAGCAAGTGAAACTTCCCTTAAATTAAAAAAAAAAAAAAAAATAGAAGAAAATGACCTAATACTTTGGTCGTGCCCACAAAATATCAACCAAATACTTCACTAGCAGGAACTATGCTATCATCTTCAGTGCACAAAGAGATGACCCACGGAAAACTGATGCAGCTCAGGCTGCTGGCCAAGCTGTTTTCATCTAACAAACTGCATTTTAGAAATGTAGAAATATAAAAATGCATCAGTTGGTTTAATAGTAGCAATTCTTCATCTAAGCAGCTGTAGAAACTGTTTCTTGCTAGAGAAATGGACTCTGGGCTTTAGGACACGATATATTCTATGCTGCAATGTTCATGAAGTGGAGACAAGCCCTAAACAGAGGTTTTCATTGCTTTATTCATACTTGGATACATCATAAAAACAGGGTAAGAGTAGCCCTCCAGAATTCAACAGAAGCAGAAGAATCTAAGATCCACAAGAAAAGCCCGAAAACACAAACCAAATGGTGAAAAATGAAATATTTTTGTATTATTTTGATAAAGCAATGAGTAGCCAAAATTTTTGTATTATTTTGATAAAGCAATGAGTAGGACTCCAACATAAAATATCAGTAAAGAAGCTGTTTGTGTGCAACTACTCAGCTAGGAGGACATGACACCGTGGTGTTATTGCTGGAAAATGGAGTACCCTGAATAACTGCATTTGCCAAAATATATCTATCTACCACTGCCAAACACACAACTCAAATATTAGAAGGGGTTTTTTTCAATTTTTATAATTTTACAATTTTAAATACCTTATTTTAAATCATAAACCTCTTAGTAAACAGCACTAAATTAATTTCACTTGATACTCAGCCTTTAAATAGTTCATAACTTGCACATCTCCACCCCAAACTCTAAACAAAAAACATTATTTTCAGTCCTGCAACTGGATCATTTCATTGATAAGAGTGAATATCATAAATTCTAAAAGCACTCAGAAACTGTAAGGATGGCATAGTGTCAGGACAGGTCAGAGGGCAGTTTCCCATGGCAAGACCATGAACATTGCATTCCTCATCAAAAGAATCCATCAACAGTTTTGCAAAGACTGAACAAGACTGAACATTGCCCATGTGTTTCTGAAAAGTATGTGAGTTTTTTCTAGAAAAAAACTGGGGCTAAATCAGGTGAAAGTAATTATGTTTTCTGGAGTCAGAGTGTGAAGTCAATGAGAGCTAATGCATACCGCTGTGGGGATACACTCCCCTTGCTTTGCTGTTATGTGCTTTTAGGTAAGAGCTATATATAGGTGTCCCACTAACTGCACATCAATTCTTTATCATACCTCAGTCTTTAAGTACTATACTACATCACAGTGATCATATACCAAACTAGGGAAACATTTAGTACTCAATCATTAAAAGTTTCTATCCATCATTTTTCTCTTCTTCTTTAAGATTTGTAAAAACTGTGGAGCTGTTCACTTGATGTATAAAAGTAACCTATATGGAAAATATTTTTTTGCTTTTTTCATCTGGATTGCTGGAATAAAATTGTCTTCTGTGGATGGTGCCCAATCTGATAGCCTTTTATGATGGCATGACAGGATGGGTCAATGAGGTGAGAGTAGCTGATGTTGTCTATCTCAACTCCAGCAAGGTTTTTGACTCTGTTTCCCATTATAACCTCAGGTAAGCTCAGGAATCGTGGGTTAGATGACTGGACAGTGAGGGGGATCAAGAACTGGCTGAATGGCAGAGCTCAGAGGGTCGTGATCAGCGGAATAGAATCCAGTTGGAAGCCTGTAGTCAGTGGCGTTCCCCAGGGATCAATACTGGGACCAGTCTTAACTTTTTTATCAGCAATGTGGACAAAGGGATAGAATGTGCCCTCAGCAAGTTTGCAGATGATGCAGAGCTGGGGGAGTGGCTGATACACCTGAAGGCTCTGCTGCCATTCAGCAGGACCTCGGTAGGCTGGCAAGTTGGTCAGAAAGAAACTTAATGAGGTTCACTGAGGACAAATGCAGGATCCTGCATCTGGGGAGGAATAACCCCAAGTGCCAGCACAGGCCAGGGCTGACCTCCTGAAAGTGGCTCTGTGGAGAAGGACCTGGGGGCCCTGGAGGGAGAGAGCTGCCTATGAGCCAGCAGTGCCCTTGTGGTCAGGAGGGCCAATGGTGTCCTGGAGTGCATTGGGAAGAGTGTGGCCAGCAGGTCAAGGGAGGAGATCTTGCCCCTCCACTCGGCCCTAGTGAGGCCACATCTGGAGTGCTGTGTCAGTTCTGGTCTCCGCAATTCAGGACAGCAAAGACCTACTGGAGAGAGTCCAGGGGAGGCCACAACAATGGTAAGGGGTCTGGAGCATCTCTCTTATGAGGAGAGACTGCAGGAGCTGGGCCTGTTTAGTCTAGAGAAGAGAAGACTGAGAGGAGATCACATTAATACATATAAATACCTCAAAGGTGGGTGCCAAGAGGATGGTGCCAGACTCTTTTCAGTGGTGTCCAGCAACAGGACAAGAAGCAATGGCCATAAACTGAAAAACAAGAAGTTCCACCTCAACATGAGGAAGAACTTCTTCACACTGAGAGTTACAGAGAACTGGAACAGGCTGCCCAGGGAGGTCATGGAGTCTCCCTCTCTGGAGACATTCCAAACCCACCTGGACACATTCCTGTGTTACCTGCTCTAGGTGAGTCTGTTTTGGCAGGGGCTTGAACTAGATGATCTCCAGAGGTCCCTTCCAACCCTTACAGTTCTGTGGTTCTGTGATCATACTTCAACAGTTACACAGCTTACACATGATAATATGCAATGCCTCTTTTAATTCTGAAATTGTTTTGGCAGTTGAGCAGAAGTGTCAAGAACTTAGTTACATATCCTTCTGAAATAGCTGTTAATTTATTTCAATCCCCTCTGTTGCTTTTTGGAATATACAAAATGTGTGTTTGAAAACAAATTTAACAAATATTTGTAATTAGGCTTACAGATCTATAAGGGAGATGATATTTTTCAAGCTAAATATTATTAGTTAGCTGTAAATACAAGGCTAGATTTTAAATTTTTTTCTGCTTCCTCTATGTTGGAACATTCTTAATTTAGTTGATTTCTACCCTAAAAAAAATTGAAGCTTCTTTTAGGTTACTTCTCCTTCAATTTAATTGTAATAAATTCTTGTTATATTTGCATTTTCAAAGCAACAGTTACCACAGAGACAAAATGGCCCCTTCAATATACTCTTTATTGTTTTCTCATTTTAATCAGAGCCAGCAAACTGTTCTTGTCTTACCAACACATATTGTTCTAAGTGAATCCTGAGAAACAACATCACAACAGTACACTGGTTTACAACCGAATTTCCACCAAAACCAGTCAAAGAAATTCTTTTGTACAAACATGAAAGAGGCCTATGTTAATTACTGCCATCTTTACTGATCCATGCAAATTTATTTCTCCACCCACTGAGGAAGCAGTAAGCCTCTTCTTTTTTAGCCAGAAGATCTTGATTTGATTCCGAATAGTATCATAACGGTTTCTGCAATCCATGCAGGGATAACAACTCGGCAAGATGGCAAGAGCAACTAAAAATATATACACTTTAGATTCAACTTTAGAAAAGTCACTTCTGCCAGGACTTCCTTTCAATTTCCAAATCAGTTAGGACAGAATACTCCACAAAGCCAACATCTACCCCGCAGTGAATTTCTGGTAAAAAACTTTCGATATCAAAAGGTGAATTAGGGAGAAATCTGGTCTGCAATTAGTTTAAGTTTATTCAACTTATTCTGGAAATTATACTTTGTATTTCAATACCAGGAGAAATAATTTCTAAAGAAATTTTGCTTTTCTTAAAAGCCAAATCCAAAATTAAAAAAAAAAAAAATTAAAAAATTTAAAAAGAAGACGAATTTTCTTTTAACTGGAAATTCCTTGACAGTTCATAAATATAAATAACTGTTTAGGAACAATTTTTCAACTGAAGCAGAGCTTCTGCAGAAAAACTCTAAGCTGTGCCATTTCATTTCCTACCACGTTTCAAGTCCCTACTGTGCACACAAATCACTATATATGTGCAACAAAATATCCTGGCTGCCATGTGGCAAGCACTTGCTGTTTATATAATCATTGACAGCACATTTCAGAAGACTTTTTTCCTTGCTTTACAGCTTCCTTATTAGTGTTACAAACGCAGAAGCAGAGGTCTGGGTAATGTCACGTATTACAGACAAAGTGTGAGACATAAAGCCACATCACGATTTTTATTTAAGGCATTCAGTTCAGTTCCATTTTAGGTTGTTGTGGCAGGAGAGTTTGCTTTACTCATTTAGAGAGCTTGGTGGTTCAGGTGAAAGGCCAGAGACAGAAGCCATGCCATGCTTGGTGCACATGGCACATGCATTTAGATCAATGTAGATTCTTTTTATAGTCAGTGAAAAGAAAACAGCATTTCTGGGGTGAAATTCATTTCAAAATAGGTTCTGTTGTAAAGACGTGCATATTTTTCTTCACTCTAAATCAGAACCTGCTCAGATGATTATAGTGCTGGCACTGGGAATTCTGGTAACATGAATCCCAACATGGTTTCCTACATTTTTTAGTGTTTCTCACCAAAGTGTCATTAACCTAGTTAATGAAATATGTGATGGCTCATAAGAGATGAGGTTTTGTCACAGGAAAGGGCTTATTCACACATCCTATGCCTAAAAATTAGGCTTTTGCCCTCAATAGGCTGTTTCAGACAAAGATACTTAGAGAGTCCTTAGCGTTCCTTGGGCAGGTCCTGGAGGGAAGCAAGCAAAGGATTTTAGAGAATGGACAAGTTGTATCACAAAAGGGTAACCCAAGCCAGGGAGCAGAGACAGCCAATGCAAATACCAGAGACAGAGGTACTTTCCTAGTCCACAGTATGTGTTTCTGTATTTTTGAGACTAAAATTGCAAAATTCTCTAGGGAATGATGCCAAAGGTGCATCTGTTTACTTTTGTGCAGTAGACTATTGCTTAAAGCAGTCAAACCAGCGTGCCCATTTTTAGTCTTGTATCTACCAGTGCTTATATCTTAATCACTGTTATAGGCAGTATCCATTGACTTTAATTCTAAAGACACACCTAGGCAAAGCATCAGCCTTCAGGTCTCCCCATCTTCTGTAGCTGCAGAATCACCCTCTTTCACAACTTATCCTTTCTTTAATCCTATGAATCTTGAACCAAAGCACTGAAGAAAGAATTGAGCCAGCACGTGATTAGTATAGAGGCAGCCTATGGCAGAAGGTTCAAAAGGAGTTCATGCTGAAACAAAATTTTAATGCAAAATTCAAGTAGCAGTTTTTAAATTAGGGTGGGATCCATAATATTTTGGAATATTGGGGGAATGCAAGCATCTCCTCATTTACCTCCAAACTACAGCAATGTACAGGTTCCCAGTTTCAAGCTGTATAATCACAGCACATAATCATAGAAGTTTTGTTTTAGCATATATGTAGCTACATACCTAAACGGTGGCACACGGTAATTAAGGTGTGATTCATCCTCTGACAGTGTCTTAACTTAAGCAAAAGTATTGATGTCTGAATGTACCTGCAAGTCACAGACAAATTCAACTGCCCGGTCCCATAAAGGACATAGAACTCGGGAAGGTCACTATCCACAGCAATGAAAAACTGGGAACAAATTCTGGTTTGATTTGGCATAATGCAACACAGATGCTGAGCTGTTCTGGATAGATTGCCAGCCGTTCTGGATATATGTGGGGATCAGTGAACATGCCTTTGTGTAGGGGTGAACAGAAGCATCCCCTGGGATGCTTTGTTCCTTGGCATGGTCTGTCCCGGTTTAAATCTCCCGGTTGGCTGTAAGCCTCGTCACTGCCCTGGCATTCTCCCATTGGTCCCCATTCCCTAATCCCACCTTTCCCCCTGGCCCTGGATAAACTGGGGCCCTTGTGATCGGGTTTCAGATTTGCTTTAGGAGTTCGGTTGTAAGCATGGAATAAACCATCCAGCAGGATGAAAAGTGAGTCTCCTTCCTGCCTCTTTGCCACTTGACTGTAATACCGAAATGCCCAAGGTTCTGTGGGCTTGCGGGACCCCACGGAACCAGGCCATATACGGTATTAGATATATTGACAAGGAATACTTATGTCTCTAAAGACAGTTCTTCTGGACTTTGCAAACAGAAGCTTACCGGAGTATCTGCTGTAGAGCACACTACCAGCTTAGGCATGGAACAAATATCAGTTCCCAAGACATGAAGGAGGCCCATGCCAGAAAGGTCCACAAGACAAAGGTTTCTACTGATCAAATTTAATTTCAGGCTTGTCTTCTTTCAACATCTCCATCTAACAATTTTCTCAGTAACACTTGCACGTACTCGTGTGCTGTAACAGATGCAGACAGCTTTCTGCATGGGCCATTAGCTATTACTCTTGAGCAGTGCCATCATTTTTATTTGTATCATGATGCCCTTAGAGACTCACAGTTAGAGTTGTAAGCTGTCAATGCAACTTCTCTGTAGTCTATATTTTGATGAGCCAGAAGGTCATCATTTGCTGTTCTGACAATTGTAGTTTTGAAGTTGTTGCTTTTCAGACAAAAAGTGACAACACACTTGTCATTTGGTGCTTTTCACATGCCTTCTCCTTTCCCACAAATACTTTTTATTTATATTTGTTGAGTTAAGGGATGACAGAAGACCAACAAATGTATAAACAACACTTGTCCAACACTTTAATGCACAGTGTTACCGTGATTCTGTGGCAGGTGAGGGAGTAAAAAAGTAACCTCTGTGAAAAAGATTTGTGACAATAGCATATTTCTAGTGAATTATTTGGGAGGTTGCTATTTTCTTCTCTATTTAACTTCCACTTAGTGACTAATTCATAATTCTTATGAATGAGTGAATGTGAGATACAATGGGTGTTTCTGACACTTGATTTTTGGGACTTGATTTCACTTTATGCAGTTTGTTATAGATCAAAGGTTAAATAGGGCAAATATAAGTTACACAAGCATGTCTTTCAAAATTCTCTGTTGATGTCTACATAATGCAGAACCTAGTAAAAATGAATGAATCTGTTTGAATGAAGAATATGATTTCAAGCTCTGATGTTTACTCCCTGCCTTCCACCACTCTGCACCCAGGCTCACAACCACAGGAGAGCCATCCGAACACTGGGATGCCCCCGGTGACGGGCGGGAGGCACACAGGCCACTCTGCTGAGAAACTCGCCTGTTTCCTCTTGCCAGAACAAGGCACCTAATTAAATGAAAATCCATCTCCATGCTGCTGACACCGTGCTGCTTTTCCACTTGATTCAAAGCTGTGATGTAGTGACAGCTCAGAGTAGTTTCAATCCATTTCATTCCTTTATGAGAAGCCTTAACTTCAGAGTAAGTAAAGGGGAACTTGAAACTTCCTTTACATGGCCTTTTCTGTTCTGCACTCATGGCAAACACAGCTACTATATGACAATATTTTCACTCTAAATAGAGAATGAGAACAATTCTGCACAAAACAAGTTTCTCATGAAAACTCTTTACTGGAAAACAAACTGAAAAAATTCATGAAGCACTTCTGAAAAACTTTCCTTGGCTGTTTCCCATATTTTCTTTATCATACTATTAGGGGTTATACAACTAGAATAATACTTATGTGCAGCTGCTGGTCCTTTGACAGATTTATGGAATAATTTATCATTAATTGTTTTTAATTACCCTTTTATACTGAAGCTACAATCACACTGAGAACATAATCCATCAACAAGTTATAATTCCTTCTATTTGTCCCCATTTCCTGTGCAATTCTGTCCTTGAGGTGCAAGCATGGCCACAATTTTGTTCAATTCTTTTTAAATGGTAAAGCATTACTTTGGTCTTACTTCCAGAATGAAGAGTACACATGGAAGGTATTCAGCAGAAGGTGATTAGTATCAGTTTCACTTCAACAGAAGAAAATCTCTGTTGCAAAGTCATTTTCTGTTCTGAATAACAAATACTTTGTTTTGAAAATTCAGTCAACTATTTTTCCTGTTGGATTATGTTCTTTAAGAAAATTTAGGCAATTTTTTAACAATTCAGATAACAATTAAAATGTAAAAATACCCATCAAAAATTCACAAGAGGATCTTATTAGAAAGCTGAGAAATAATGATTACTCTTAAACTGTATTGGCATTGTTCAAGGAATTCTCAGTGCTGAAAGAAGAACACAAAATGAATGCCCCTATTCCCTGAATAGGGAACCTTTGGGATTAAATATTCAAAAAATTGAGATCATAACTAAAGTCATCTCTATTAAAAAATCATAATATTGAAGGCCTTGAGGATTTCAAGTGATACTGCTATTCCCTCAAAATGGTGTGATTGGCTCAGCTCAGATATACCAAATAAAGAAAGATATTACCATTAAGTTTCCTTTTGTTTTGATTCAGGTTTTAAGGTTCATGTTTTTGTAGACTTTCCACCAAATTTGATGCCTTGAAATAAAGTAGAGGATAAGACACTCCTATATCACACAAAACTCCACTTTGGCTTTCAGATAAAATTGCTGCTACTGCAGAGTCAAGAAAAAATATTACAAATTTTAACAGCTCCAAATATTGATATTTTTTTGTACAGTAAGCACCAAAGGGAAAGCTGGTTATTAAACATTAATAGATACAACTGAAAATGTTTTGCACTGATCCTTGTTTGGGAAGAATATTGAAGACACACAGGGGATAATGGTTTGTGAAGAATTCTTAAGTACTTGTTGGGTTGCTAGAGAAAAGGAGGTACAGCAAAAAGAGAGCTGAGAGAAATTGCAGTATCTCTAGGGACAGAATTTTACACTCCCGTCTGGACTTGTGCTGAAATATGTTCCACAGCCAATTTGACAGTAAGTAGATAAGAGGTTTTGCAGACTGGGAAGTCAAGGATTGCTAGAAATGATTGGTAATAACATTGTCTTTTCACATCCCCTTGGCTATAGAAAATAGCAGTCTTTAACCAAAGTTCTTAGTTACTGAGCATAGGCAGAACTTTGTACTTTTGTTGGTTTTGTTCAATAAGGAGTGAAAGAACACCAGGACCTCTGGGCAAAGAGAACATTCAAAGAGAATGGAAGGAAATTTGTTCCACTTGTAAGCACACTTGAGAACACAATCCTTAAAATACAGTTGTTTTTCAGCCCCTAGTATACTTTCATTTGAAATTTAGTATCTCTTATGTAAACAAAGAATCAAGATTTTTTCAGGTTTTCTTTTTGGCTTCATATGCATGACTATCCATCTGCAAACATTCATCCCATGGGGAAGCAGGATTGATGTCACTCAGAAGAAAACAAGCAACATTAGATCATGGCTGCACAGTTATTTGCCGTTAGTTAGACATGTTTATTTTTTATCTACTGTCTACACACAAGACCATGGGAAATCAGCTAATGGTCAGTCATTAAAACATACTTTTGCCTTATACATATTGATAGGACACACTGTAGCAAAACCCAATATATTCTTTCAAAAAAGAACAAAGGAGAAAAAGCTCAAGGAGACCAACTTCACATGAAAGGGAAAGTTACATTTCTTAAATGTTCAGATGTTGCAAATTAAAAAATGCTGCTTTATCAACATGGTGCAAAGTGGATATTTTTATCAGATTCTCTTTTGAACAACAATTTTTGGTCAATTACTACTTCCCAGGTGGATATTTCTCAAGGGTGAGCCATACTGTGTGCACAGCTGATATGGTACAATCTTTGCTCTACAGCTGGTCTTGTTTGTCATCTTGGCTTACTTGATTAAGTATTTTAATCAGTGTTTTGCTTAAGATCATGAACCTTCTGTTGAAAATTGTCTGGCTGGTATTTAGTTGAAAACCAGTTGACTTCTCAACATCTTACTTAGACTTTGGCCATTTCTCATGCCTTAATTTTTGAAAGGTTTATAACTAGTATATTAAATTCTTTCTTTCTTACAACACAATAATGAATGTTCTCCAATATCTGCAAATTCTCTACTAATAATGATGGTAAGTGGCTTCCAATGCAGCTGCAAAGCTGCTTTCAATATAATGCCATGGAGAATATATAACAAGACTGCCTTATTTTGCTTTAAACTTTGACCTTTTTGCCTCTAAAAAACATAACAGTGGGTTTAGTAAAATATTTATCCCTTATCTTCTGACTGTTTTGTTAAGTCACCCCTTTTATTCAGCCAGATCAGGTGTTTTGAGTATTTTTTTTGACAAAGTAGTTCCGATTTTTCTCCCAGAGTTCTCAGGAAATGAAATACAGATTATATTTACATGCTTGAACTAGCTTCTATGTACAATCTAAAATCACCTTTATTCTATTCATCCTGTCTATGTTTATATATGTCTCCCTTATGATATAAACATAACTCAAAAGCATTATCATTTGGGCTTTTCTGAGCAGACCATTTGGCTGAACTCCAGCTCTGTGCCTTTCTCTCTTAGCACAAGGAGGGAAACACTGTATTTTGGGAAAATATAAATCTGCCCTCCAGAGCCTACATCATATTTTCTTAATATCTTCTAGAAATTTGTATTGATAAATGAGAAACAAAAGCTCTCAAAGCATAAACAGAAGTGTGGGGGTCGGTGATGCCTTTGGTTAGGGGCGAACAGAAGCATCCCCTGGGATGCTTTGTTCCTTGGCATGGTCTGTCCCGGTTTGAATCTCCCGGTTGGCTGTAAGCCTCGTCACTCCCCTGGCATTCTCCCATTGGTCCCCATTCCCTAATCCCACCTTTCTCCCTGGCCCCGGGTAAAACGAGGGCCCTCGTGATCGGGTTTCAGATTTGCTTTGGGAGTTCCATGTACAGCATGGAATAAACCATCCAGCAGGATGATAAGCGAATCTCCTTCCTGCCTCTTTGCCACCTGACTGTATTACCGAAAATGCCCCAGGTTCTGCGGGCTTGCGGGAACCCACAGAGCCAGGCTAAAATTACGGTAGTACAGAAGGACTTTAAAAAAATTATATCTTTGCCTAATGCCTAACTGTAAAGAGAAGGCAAACATTCAGTTAGATTATTAGTGTTCTCAAAGAGTAACTACATATTCTCAAGGGATATGAGACAAAAAATTCACTTTAACCAGGAAAATATAAAGATACTATATTTACTGGATATCCACTGCTGCAATAGGCAAGGTAAATTTATATCTACAGCTGATTTACTTTAAGTTATATCACCTCTATATCAAATATATAGATCCTGCTTTACCAAAGTTTCATGCTCCCTGCCTTGACTACATTAGGTTACCTTACAACCAGCCCTTAGACTACGGTTTTGATGCCTCTCAATTCTCACTGTAATCATAAGTCCTTGCTCAGAAAAATATTTTTTAAAATTACTCAGCCCAGAACTGAGTAGCCCATTTGTACAAGACCACTGTGACATTGTACCTGACAACTCCACTCTAACTCCAGTTTGAAAGACACTCTGTTGAACACTAAGCTAGTGCTGATGCACTTGCATTTTAACCTAGGTACATGTTAACCTAGGAGGCATACTGCTGTTAAACTACTGCCTAGCCGAACCAATGTGGTAACACTTCAAGCATAAATGACAAATATAAATGGTGATGCTCGGTGTATGTATAATGCATAAAGCTGAAATACACATTCCATGATTTCTTTTGTCACATAAGCAGGAATCTCATGAAATATGTCTATGTCAGTTGGCTGAAAAATTGGAACAGAATTTTTAGGGTTTATTTATATAAGCATATAAACATTATCTATACATGCTTGAAAACTAGTAATATCTGTAAACACTTTTATTGAAATTGCAGCTCCTCTCTGTATATTGGAAAAAAACATTTTAGATGAATAATGAAACATGATTACAGTTCTAGATTAGCTAAAATTGCTATGACCTTAGGTCTAGTATAAAGTATTTCTCATGTAAAAATACAGTATATAAAGGCATTTTAGCTTGCAATAGGACTTCCTGAATCCTATGTAAACCCGAAGTTTAATAAAGACCTTTATCAGTTTTGAAAACTTTTTTTCATTTTTTGATAGGAAAATGAAACAAGAAAATAGACAGTCAAAGATGACTTAAACAGATTCTAGAAAGAGAGTGAGATGGAAGACAGAGTGAGACGTGGAAAAGATAAAATACTAAAAATGAGAGTATGAGCTGAAATAAGCTTAGTAAATTGACATAGTAATGTATAGTTGCAAAAGAATCAAGATCCAATTCAGGGCTTAAAAGTACTTGTTTACACTTCCTTCAAAAGAAAGGAGGATTGACACTGACAGGTAGATTATCCCTAGATTATAGAAAACTACAGCTTTAAACCAGGTACTAGAATATTTCATAGGACATCTCAGATTGACTATTAGTTCCTGAAGTGTTCAAAAGGGCTGTTCAAGTAAGACAAAATACCAACCCAAAGGACAAGAACCAAGTCAAGGTAAACTAAAGACATAACTTCCAGGAGCAGAAAGTTCATGTCTAAGACCCCAGTGTTATCACATGCTTGAGAGACAGGCAGACATTAGATACTACCTGAAGTTATTAAACATAAAATTCTCCTAACTGGAGTAGTCTGTAGATTTTTCACTTTCATGGGTAATTAAGATATCTTCAAAATAAACAGAATCCAGTCCTGTCATATGAATCATTGAAGAAACAATGGATAATTGTTTAGTGATTTATAAGCTTTACTATCGCATTGGATAAACAAGGGAAGAGACTTTATATGAGTCTACAAAGATCTTTGGCCCACTGTGGAGCAATGCTAGAACACAGCAAGGCATCAATACAAGCCAGCGTGTCTTCTCAGTGGACTTCAGTGCCATCTACACATGCTGAGCATCGACACACACAGGCAGCTGATCTAATGTGCTTTGGCCTCTTGAGACATAGGCAGATTAATTTTGATGAAGGACCACAAAACATTGCTTTCATTTTTGTGACCCAGGCCTGACATCTATCCATTGCACCTTTGTGCTTCTTATGCTGGGTTTGCAAATATGGATTTGCTACTTTTTTTTCCTGTGCCAAATGAAATGTAATGAAGGTAAACTGATTCATCATGTGAATTTTTCAGTCAAGTTACTAGGCTAATCAGTTAAACTATGTTGTAATCCTGTATTCAGCAGATAGCAGTTAAATTTAGTTTAGCATGAGAAGACTTGAGTTTTTTCTTTGCTCTGAATGATGTTCTATCAACTGTTGATTCATTGGGGTGTCTTCTGTGTTACTGTACAAACAGGAAGGTGATTAGCACTGTTGAATGAAGGTTCTCTGTGTCAGATACCTCTGATGATGTATCTTCACCCATCCTAGTGACCATGAAATTTTTGGGTTCCAATAATATTGGACATAAATTTTAACGGCTTTTGAATCTGGTATTGCAAAGCTACCTATCCCTGGCTTTCCACACTGATGTGCCTAATATCAATCATTTTCAATACATAAATAAGGCTATGAAATATCTGGGACAATCCTGCAAAAAATTTATACACAGAATTTGCAGGCAAGTTAGGAACCAGGCAACAGAAAGAAAGACTGATTGCAGAATCAGATTCTTCAGTCTCAGTTCTTTAACCACAGCAAGTTAAAAAGCATATTTCTACCATTTTTAGTAAAATTGTTTTTTCCATTTCTGACACAATTACCAAAAAACCCACAAAAAAACCAAACCAAAACAACAACAACAACAAAAAGATGAGAAATACCAATGACGGAAAATAGGATATATTTAGAGCAAATTACTTGCAACTTCGTGCATACAATTGATGAAAATAATCAGAAAAATGATTACTTCTTAGCTGTTTCAGTATAACAATCAATGTAGCATAAAACCAGCAAATGAGTGGTTGATTTCCTGTGTCATATATTATATATATAATGTATCTACATATATGCATACTTCCTCTGTCAGACACATATTAAAGCCCCCTTACGAGGAGAAAAAGGGGGATGCAGACTTTTGGAAAAATAAATGACTTGATGGATTAAAGTTTTTAAAATTACATTAAAGATTAGTTTATTTTTAATGGTGAATTTTTAATGGCACACTAAAAAGCGGTAGTCACTTTTTAGTGACTACACATGCAAGCACAAAAATATTAATTTATACATAAGAAGAGGTACTTTCACCTTTGTTTCCTGAACAGTGCTCTTATGATCTGACTGGCAAAAACTAACACCCTGAAAAATTAGGCTGGGACTCAGGTCCCAGTGCCATAAAGTCTTTTGTATGAGCAGCAGTTTACAGACTGCGAAGGCAAATGCAGTCAACATTCCCAGGCTCAAGCTCTTGCCCCAGTCTCTAAGGTGGGGAAGTCCATAACACTGGACTATCTTCCACTCTTACTGTCGTCCTTGCCACCTGCCTCCTGGCAGCATGCCACCCTCAAATTTGTGTCACTATCTTCCCATTCCTACAATGAAAGAACAATAACTAATAAATAAATGAAGGATCTCAAGGCTTAAGACTTTTTTGTACAAACTCAAAGATTAATTTTGTCCTCCATGGGTTTTTCTCCATTGATTCTTCTGGTTACACAAAATGATTTAAAAACATTCTTTGGGAGTCAATGAGAAAGCTCAACGAATGCCAATCTGGCAATCTGCATTGCCCCTACACTGCCACAACTCCACTGCGTTTTTCAGTTACAAAATAAATTCAAAATGCTAGAAAACAGAAATGGGCAGTAAGAAAGTGCTTCTAGAAAGGAGGTTGAAGAAGAACTGAAGACACTATGTTGCTGCAGAAATGTTACCAAAGCAAAGAATCTAGTACTTCAAATGGAAAAATTAGTATCAGGTAAAAGGGCATACACAAGCAAACCAAAGCATATTTATATATGGTTTTTAAGCTATAGCATCACAAAAGTCCTCATTTGAGCACTGAGCAGGATATTTCTGAAGGGTGCTATTTATGAAGGGCATTTCTCAGCCAAAATTCTTATATGACATTCTAAATATATGGTATGTACACATCTATACTATTTTTACAGCAGAATGCCCAGTCAGCACAGAGAGCATACATATGGCTGCCCTTACTAAATTATTTCACAATACTCATTCTGCTGTAGGAAGATACTGAAATAGAGCTAAAATACCTTTTGCCTCTGGTCATTTTTGTTTTCTTAACTGTTGTTTGACTATTTGGTTAGTTTGAGTGTGTCTTCTTTCACATTCTAGAGTCTATATTTTTCTGATCCGAGAAGTTTCTGACTTTTAAATTCTTGCATTATTTTTATTAGCACTGTACATATTAGTGTTATACAAATGTGTCACTCTTTAGAGAACTATCATTAATCATAATTATTTTAGCAGTTTTTAGAAGTTTTATAGGTAAGTAACTTGCAACATTTTTTTCTTTCTTTTTAGTAATGTGATAGCATCAAAATTCTGTCTTGAAAATAAGTCCTGTGGTTTCTGACTATGCTCCTTTCTCATTAGCTGCACTATAAATTAGAAATCCAACAATAAATATTATGGCACAGTAATTAGGAATAGATTAAACTGTCAGCTGGAACATGACTAGCAGCAGATTCCTATGGCTTACATTGTTTCATGACCTTTTCCATTTATGAATAAAATTGGGGACTTTAAAATCTGTAGTTAGCTTCCTGAGATCAAAATAACAAAGCTTTTGGCACCATTTTAAGCCCTCTGACCTTGTACTGAAGCTGATGGAGAAGGTTCATATGAGCCATTCTGCTGATTCACTTGTGTGGTCATAATATCTGAAAGTGATACGTGGTACAAAAACAACGAAGAGGCCATTTAAGAAAGTTCTGCATGGCCATGACCACCTTCATTCCTACACTTTTGTTTGGCCCCCACATCCTCATAGTAATAAGAACATGCTGCTTTATTGTTCCTGGAGGATACAACAGAAAAAAGCAGACGAGCAGTATCAACTACACAGAAATATTAAGGAAGGCAAATGAACAAAACCCATTTAATTTCAGCTCTTTGAGTTCAAAGGTACTTGCTCAGACCACTCTGCCAGTTTGCTATACTGGAGATTTCATTGTGTTTTCATCATAGTAAATATCAAATTATGGGCATGTTTTGGAAATGCTTTATTTTTTCTGGAGTTGACTTTGCAGACACATGATATTTGTCTTCTGTGTGAAAAACAGTCTAATGTGACTTTCATTTAAAATAATTTTCTAAGCTAAGAGTATTTCTTGGCCCAGATCCCTAGTCTGAGTCTTGGGCATAAGAGAGCAGTAAAAGCTTCAAATGACATTTGTACTTTTCTGCTCCTACATCTTCTCAAGATCTGACTTGGCTCTCAGTGTTCACACTGTTAAACACCAATGTTGTTTGGTCTCCTCTTCAAGGCATCGCCATCATATCAATTTGCTGTCAATCTGCCAGGCAAAGAGTGTGATCTTTTTACACCTGCAGCTCCAGTTACAAATGTTCAAACTTCATTTGTCTAAGAGCAGTGAGGTTCGCACACCTGGATTGATGAGCTATGGCTTGCCAAGGATACCACTTTTTCTTCTGGTTTTGGGACGTTAATAACAAGATGCTGCAAATACAGTAGATGATGGAAGTATGGCTTGCTATCCAGCTACCTACTGGAGGGCGAACTAGTGTGAGAATCTTCCTGGAAAAAACCATGATGTTGCACACGCATGAAAAGTATAATATATCTCTTTGGAACTGCCCTTTGCAAAGTTAACATTTTGATGTTTGATGTGGAAGAAAAGCTTCAGCTGTTCTACACATGGCAATAGAAATGTCTTTGCCAAACAAAAACAAAAATGGAGAAATTTACGTTTCACATGGAATCCCAAAATACCTTCTGCTCATTTTGAAGGTTAACAGCAATTCTGAATCAGGAACTGCATCTTGCCAAAATCAGTGGAAATGCTATGAAAAAGGATTAAAGGGCTCTCCTTTGCACAGATTAGGGCAAGTCCATCAATGCAAATGTATGGCAAGAAGGACCATTGTTTTATATCCACCTAAAAGAGAACAGAGTTCAGCCTAGACTTCACAGTTCTGACTGAATTCTTGTCCTTCACAAGGCAATCAGACTTTCCTGTCACAGTTTATTGCACCCTCATCAGATTTGTTTGACGCAAATTACAGATCTGACACTCTGGGTGTCTGTCACTGTTCCTCATGAACAATATTTAATGCATATAGCACAACTGGCATCAACGGGGATGGCATGCTCAGTTTAGGAACAGGTATGCTATAAAGTTGCTGGAAAGTACATATGAAATACAGAACTTAAAATGACAAAAAATCATTAACTAAATTCAATTCCAATCATGGGACACCGTTTAAAAAATTAGATAAACAGTTTTAGAAATTATACCAACTGCAAAATAGTTTCTAAACATTAATTAAAGGTTGTATTTAGAAGTATTTCATGCATGATTTCCTTACCATCTGTATTTGTAAAGTCTGAAAAGAAGAAAAATGTAACATCTGGTTAAAATTACTTGAAGGTACTAATACTACACTGCTTGAATCTAAATTCAATAAAAGCATTCACCCTCCTTAAAAACATATTCTTTTCTAGATGAAAAGACGACCAATATATTATTTTTGTAGACTTGTCATGTGTCTACAAGCAGTGTCAAACTGTATTTTTAGCTATGGAGTTTACTTAATCCCACAAGGCTTTATCTTGCCTTTATGCTGACAAATGAACAAGGCTGAAATATACGGGATCTGAGCTTCTGTCGAGAAACACGCTGTTTCAAAAGTCATTGTTCTTGCACAGCTGTTTCCTTTAAGCTATTGACTTAAACACAGTTTTATTATTCTTCTGGGCTTATTACTGAGTTCCTCAGTAGATGCAGTTAATTGTCTCCAAGCTTTCCTTTTGTAGACAAGGCAAGAGAATGCAGCAGAATTATAACATGATATACCAAGATACAGTGAGGTGACTTGGATAACTAATTTGACACACATGGCTGTGTTGTGGCTAGGTTTTCCTATTCCCATGTTCCTTTTCTTCAAAATATACTTGCAACATATTACCAAATTAAAGTGAAAATGCTACCTGCATTGCTTGTAGCACCTTTTAGCTATTAGCACAGGCAGTAATCATTAGTAGTATTAAAATAAAGTTCTGGTTCATGTCTCAGACTTTAATGTGTCTCTACTGAATGATGAAAAAAGACTACCAGCTCTCTGCTTCTTCTGTACTCATCAACAGTACATCTCAGGATTTATAAACAAATAATATTAATTTCTAAAAGATAAATATGAAATTTTCTTCTAGGTTATATAGTAGATTTTTTTCCCCAAACTATTAAATTCTTGGACTACATTAAGCCTGGACCATTTTTAATTCAATCAAAATGTTGTGCATGTATCTACTGTAACACCAAAACAGAAAACCTCTGTTAGACCTCAGCTTTTTATGAGAAGATTAACCATGTAGTTCTGTAAAGTTAGTAAAGTTGTATATACAACAAATATGTTCATCTTACCATCATCACAAGCCAAATCTTGGACTCTTTTCTACGTTTCCATTTATGTTAAAATAAAAAACTATAATTGAACTTAAAGAACAGGGAAATAAAAATGTCCAGCATTGTTCTGTACCATCAAGGAACTAATAGAAGCTGTTTCACTGACATAAGACTTGCTCTGAATGACTCCTTTGTACAAGCAGAACAAAAGGTTTTCCTTCATGTTACAGAAATAATTGACCATGGGTCCAGTTTACCAGTTTGATGGCCCTGTGTGGAACCAGAGCACTTGTACTGGGTTTGCATACCAGGTGAAGCAGCTGTCCCCCCGCAGCCCACAGAGGACCATGGGTATGCAGAGATCCAAGTGCAGCCCATGGAGCAGACCCATACTGGAGCAGGTAGATGCCTGAGAGGAGACTGTGATCCTGTAGGAGACCCATGGAGAGAGGGGCCCTGCTCCCATGCTGGAGCAGCCTGTCCTTGAGGGACTGTACCCCGTGAAAGAGTGACCCATGCCTCAGCAGTCTGGGGAGGACTGTTGCCCATGGGATGGACTCACGTTGCAGCAGTTCACGGGGAGCTGTTGTTTGTGAGATGGACTCACATTGGAGAAGTTCATGGAGAACTGTCTCCCATGGGAGGGACCCCACGGTGCAGCCGGGGAATGACTCCTCTCCCTGAGCAGCGGGAGAAGCCTCGGGTGGTGAACTGACCATAACCCCCATTCCCTGTCTCGAGCCACTGGAGTAGGAGGTAGAGCTCAAAGGAGGGAGGGGTGAGGGGAAGGTGTCTTTCAGGGTTTATTTTACTTCTCATTATCCTCCTCTGATTTTGTTAGTAATAAATTCACTTCGTATCTCTAAGTCGAGCCTGATTTGACCATGATGGTATTTGGTGAGTGATCTCTCCCAGTCCTTATCTCATCCCATGAACCCTTCGTTATATTTTCTCTCCCCTGCCCAGCTGCAGAGGAGAGTGAGAGAGCAGATTTGGTGAGTGCCTGGCATTTGCTTACTGCTACCAACAGAAGCCAGTGCAGGAACATCCATAAAATGCTACAGTAATGTCAGAGGTAACAGTAGTGTGTTTTCTTCCTTTTATTCACTGTCTGCGTGTGGCAATATGTTCTCTACAGAAACATGATTCTGAATAATCTTTCAAGGTCTTGTTAACTGCTCTGTGTAAAAATATTTCAAGAACATGACATGAAAACTGTTTGCTCAGAGTAGTTAGTCTAGCTGTCAGACAAGCTTGTGAGTCTCCTCTTTTCTTCATTTAGAAAAAGGATACACACTTTTTTTCTTAAAGCACCAATTACTTTAATAGAAATACTTTTTAGTTGTTATTTTCAAGCAAAATAAAAGCTAAAGAAAACACTGGAGAAGCACAGAAAACAATCAGATTACAGACAGACTGTTGTTCCTTAGTTACACAGACATGGATAGAGAGATAAATTTGAATTGCTGTTCTTAACAGGAAATTCTTAATCATCTAGTCAACAGCTGCCATCCTATGAGCAAAGTGGGGAACCCATAAACCTCCATCTGTGCCCATGGAAACTGAGTATTCTGAAGATGTATGGGATAGACGGAATACAAGAACTACTCTACTCCTAAATCCTGTTAAACTAATACTTCTTCCTCTTCACTCGCAATGAAGATCACAAAGAAATGAAGAAAATCTGCCACCTTACTAAAAATCAACTTATTGTTGAGTAAAGTACTGAAAAATATACTTCTCTTCAGAATCTATCAGACAGAGACTTGGCAGCAGGGATCCACAAATGTATGACCTCCGGATTGATTACTGCATCTCACTGTATCCAAGAGTGAAAAATACATACTGTGAAAAGAACTCCCACTGCTACAAAAAGCAGCTGCTAGTCTGCTTAGCAACATGAGCCACTGTGAATGCATCATTCTGGCACACTGGTCCCTGCACAAGCTCCCTCACGATTTCAGAGTCCAGGTGGAGGTCATTGCCATGGTCCTCAAAACTCTCTGTGGGACTGGCCTTAGGTACTTGAGAGACTTCCATCCCCTCTGCAGTGTGACCTTTTCTGACAGCTCTGTTCCCTTGGAACAATGAAGCTGTCAGCCAAGGGAAGAAGCTCAGCAATGCAGAAGAACTAACTTTACAGAAGCTAGATCTTGGTGAGAGTGCTACCATTCAGAAGAGAGGGAAATTTCTAAATCTCACCAGCTGAAATCCTCAGACCTTTAGCTTGCCTTCCCCAAGTAAGTTTCTTCCCCACCAAACTGAACTGCAAAATGGGTGGGTGGATTGGATACCAACCTTCAGTGTATAATCCTTGCCAGATGTAAATACAAAATAGACATACGTAGTGAGAGGTGTAACATACTTTAATAATGGCTCTTTATTGTGTGGTTCCTAGACTAGGAAAAAACGATAGAAAACTGCCTATCTATTCTGTCTAAAACTTATCCTCTGCTGAGGTTAATGAAAATTTCTGAGAAGTGAGTTTCAAGCCATTCTTCCCAATTCCTTGCTCACTGAATTAGAATTATTGGTAATGAAAATTTAAGTTCTTTCCCTAGAAAGACAATGGTCCTTACCACCAGTAAAGACACTTCTCTTCCCTTCTCCCTTAAAGTACTTTCACTTTTACTTTGCGGAACTCAAGAGTGATAGAAAATTCAAAGCAGTCCACTTAGAAGTGCTGTGTTTTAAACAGTGCAGTGCTTCAGACGGACAGAAAAATATCCTCTTGAATATTTTTGTAAAAGGACAAGAACATTCAGTCTCAAAAAATTTAACCCACTTTAACAAGAGTTTTCAGCATCTGAAATAAAAATAGCACAGACTGTCATAAACAGTTATTAGGATCAGACGGAATGAGACCGAACTTTTAACACTCTATTCATACTATCACGATGTCGCACTTAAGTCCAGGGACTTTATTCTTAACTGAGATACGGGTGTTGCTGAAGAAGAGTGCTGCACAGAGTTCAAAAACATGTCAGCTAGTGGAAGAAACTGGACTGACTAAAAACCTTAGGGTAATAAGATGACCTGGCATGAATACAAATGTATATAATTCACTCAAGGGATTACATTTCTGACATCATACACTACAAAAACACTGCCTGAATGCTTTATGGACAGCAGCAGAGCCCCAACAACAAAATCAACACTGCTCTCTGAAGTCATTGGGTATATTATATAGAAATAGAATAAACTGTGAACACTTCAACATTTGTAGTTCAAAAACTTTTAAGAACACAATGAATAATTCAATTTTTCTCTCAAGTGACCTCAAGAAATGATGCTGGGGGCTGGATTTAATGTTTATAAGTGAACTGAAACTGGAGCAGCAGCTGGTAATGCTATAGCTCAAGGAGTGGGAGCCCTCAGAACTTTTAAAGGGCTCCTCCAAATTTACTGGTTTGTAGGCTTGATCTGCGCGCTATTTTTTACACGAATACCGCTGTAATGGTTGTGGGATGATCATTCTCACATTGTCAAACTAATTTTGATAAGGGTGCAGTTAAACTATTGTAAAAGTGGTTGTGGAATAAGACTTTTCTTTTAAAAATACCTTGGCTCTAACATCATCAGTAATACAATGGTTTTTCTGACTTTATCAGTACTAACGCTGATAGTTAGAATACTTCTTTGCACAGAGGTTCACAAGCTATAGTCACATGGATGGCACACTGAGTGCTTCTGTAAGGTTGACATGTTTTGCTGCCTGGTAATGTTCATTAATGAACTGTCCACAAGTTAATGCAGTGAAGCAAGTACATCTTTTCTGTGCTACTAATAAGTTTTAGAATTTTTTTTTTTTTTAAATACAAGCTATTCAATCTGCTCCTCTTCCAAAAATGAAATGATCATTTGCTGCAATTGTACACTTACTTCTGAAATGCATTCTGGTTTTTAGCAATTAATTTTATTTAATGAATCACAATTTCTAACGCAAATTTGAGTTTTCTCTGACGAGTCTGCCCTACATGACCATGTTGCAGTGAATGTATGTCATCAGCATCTGTGCTTCATTACTAAGAGCAGGTGTAAAGATGAAGTTTAACTGCAGAGAGAGGACCACTTTCACCAAGGCCCACCTCATGCAACTCTGTATAAATAAAAGTTACAGCCAGGGTAAATTCAGCCTACTCTGTCTCCTGCAAATCCCTTTAAAAGTGTTATGAAATTATAGCCATTAGAACTGGCTAGCAGATTGCTGTGGTCATGCCCTTGCTGTATTCCTGTCAATCTCCTAATTTCAGTTTCTTTTGTATAGTTTGGCGGGTTACTTTGATTAAAACCTCAGTAAAAGGGATTCAACCTTCTACATAATATTGACACATTTGACAGAGAGGTCTCTCCTGGGCTGAAGAGGAGCATGTAGAGATCAGAGAATATGCATCAGGACTGCACAGCCAGCACGGTCCTTGGTGCCAGTGGGAGCTGTAAGCTTGTACACTGTCCCCTCTGAGCATTAAAACAGACTACATCATTGGAACAAGAAAACAGCAAGCATGGGGGGTGTGCAGGACTTACTCCATTGCCCATGATACAAGAGGAGAGTGAAGCAATTGTGCTAATGCTAAAAAATTCAATCTGCACTAATGTTTATTATTGCAGCATAGCCTTAGCATTGTACAGTTTGCAAAAAAACCCACACAAACATCCTGTGAAAGACAGTCAGTGCCTTTTTTACATCACAGAGGTGTCAAAAAATGAAACACAGAAGATAGAATGATTAATAGATAGATGAAGCCATCATTAACTAAGTGGTCAGAATTTTAATTCCATGTGAAAGAACTGAAGTTTAATGTGTATTGAAAGGCTGTTCAGTGTAAAAATATTGCGCAAGAGACTCAGAATGAACAAATAAGAAAGAAGGAAATATGAGGAGTTTAAGATGTGTGATGCACAGAAAGGATGACAGCAGGAAGAGAGACAGGCAGAACCAGAAATAAAAGACATTTGGGGACCACTCAGAATATCCCAGAATACTGACACACAGAAATAAGAATAGGAAAATGTAATCATTTTTTAGCAGCTACATTTTGAAATAAATTACAAGCAATGAGTTAAAAAAAAGAAAAATCTTTTTTTTCTGAGGTAACGAGTAGAGACAGCATCATTCAATGGCTAGATTTCAGAGCTTTTAATACAAACCCCACATTGCAGCTAACTTCTCAGTACCTTCCTTGTAAAATAACTGGATTTTTGTAGTACTTGTTAGTAAGTCTGATTTCATCTTTGCAATGCAAAGGTTCATTCCACTGAGTGCTAAATAGTCTTCCATAGCCCAACAGAGCAGCAGCATGTAACGTTGGAATGGCTTGGAGGTCTCACCATACCCTGTTTCCAACTCCAAATCTCTATGCCTTTCCAAAGGAGAAAGAAGGCATAGAGTTGACCAGACAAGAAACCAGGGCTATGACCTCACAGAGGAATAGTCAGCTGGTGTTGGCACCTGTTCTGAAATCATTCCCAAGTATCTGGCTTTGAGTATCATGTGGCTGATTCAGGCCCTTTGTGCTACCTCAACTCATTTAATAGCCCTTCATCTACCAGTTAGGATAAGATAACCTTGTAAATAGGTTAAATCAATAAAAATAATAGGTTAGCAAAGCATAAACAAATTTTGTAGATGATACAGGCCCGGTCTGGCTTTGGTCACGCCAATAAGAATATACATGGAAATCACCACAGGACAGGAAATTCAGGGGAAATCAGTGAGCCAAAATTTTGGCCACAGGTCAGCTTAGTCATAAAGGTTTGCCTTCAATTGCCTTACAAATATTAAGGCTGTTTTGTATCAGTAACAACAGAACACAAAAAGGCTGCCTTTCAGGAACACACACACATGCAGAAATGATTTTATCTATTAATGCCCGAGACCTTCTTTGAAATGAGTCTTGAAATTTGGATAACTTAAATAACAATTCTTCTTAACAATTTTGCTAACTTCAAGGCAAAATTCAAAGTTCTGGAGGATACACTGACATGCTTGTTCTCGTTACTGTCCATACAATCCTTGATTTCACACTGTTGTTGCATGTGGGTTCCTGTTGGTTTATTTGTGTTATGGTTTAATTTATTCATTGCTGCATGAACCTCTGACTTTATGTGAAGTTCTTTTAATGTTTCATCAGGAAAGCCTTGACATTCTGGAAGTATTCCTTTACCTTCCTTAATTCCCAAGGGATGTTTAACAGTAAACCATCACGTTTTAACTCTGCTGGTTTGTGGGACAATTTCTGGCATTTCTATACCCCCTATATAAGACACAAAACCTCAATACCTTGAATGTAAATATCTAAATCTGAGTTGCCTTATAATTCCTTTATTACCAGTGGAGAGAAAGAAGTGATTTTACAGTGTGATTCATTTGCATTGTTTTAGATGTCAAACACACTCCAGTGACTTAGCTGGCCTTTTTCTCTTCATTGATTACTGAGACAACCTAGAAAACCACCTCAGAATAAAATATCAAAATCTGTAGCTGTCCAAATGTAAATCTTACCAATTCTGAGACCAAACCATTAACTGATCACACAAATCCTGCCTTCATTCTCTGGGTGAAGTATTGACCCAAGTAAAACACAGTGTAGAGCCATACAGGTGTAAAGCCTGTTCCTCATCTGCCACAGAAATTCTGGAGATCTATGAGTTATAAAACGAAATGCATGCAAAATATGTCTGCAGTCTGAAAATTATGGTCCTGCCTAATACTTTAGTGTTGCAAGTTGAGATGTGCCTTGCACTACTCCTGGACCTTTGTCAGCAATACACCCATGTAATCAAAACTATATGATTTGTCCTCATTCTGATAATACTTCTGACAGGACTCTGTCCATTATGAAGTAGATTATGTTGTCTAATAACTCAGGTTGTTTCTTTACAATAAAATTGGGGTGTTGGGTAGTAAAACTGATTTTGTGGCATCATGTGATGAACCAAAAATTTAAGCAAAGAACCATTTCAAGTTAAGAGAAATGGAATATGTGCCTTGATTCTCCGCATCACACATTACTATGAGCTTTATCCCTTTGGTAGAGTTATACGAGCTATGTACAAGTTATAAAAGAAATACAAAGCAGAAGAGAAGACAGGCCAGAAATGAGCCTGGAACAAACCACCATAGAAAAAAACATGTACTCTGGGTTCATACACAGCTGAAGCCAGGGGAAAGGGAAGCACTGTCCAGGGCATGCACCACATGGAAGTACCTCTGGTGCACATACATGCCATTGCAGTTTTCCATAGAAGAAATTATTCAGTATCTTTGCTGAGGCAGATACCTTCTAGAATGCTGCCATCAATGGGGATAGAGAAAATAGTTTCCCTCGAAGATTTGAGGAGAGCAGGGATGGGATGAATACAAAACTGAGAGCAGGGTCTTGTCTCAGCTGCATCACCAATTCCCTTTTTTCTTGTCCCTTTTCCTTTGTTTCAGCTCTTTATTGTAAAACAGGGGCATATTAGCATACGAATCTCCATGAGTTGCTATAAAGATCAATCCCTAGTGTCTGCAAAATGCAAAACCTTTTTTATTTCTGCCAGTGTAGGAGGCAGTGATTTCTTTTGTGATTTGGAGAAGCATAGTACTGTAAGAAATTACAAAAATAGCTTTTTAATGGAGGTTTTAAAAGTACTTAGAAAAGTTTAAGTGAAACTCGACAATCTCTTTATCCATTAAAAAAAGTACTTCAAGTTCCCACTTCAAGTAATGTAAAATAACAATAAAAAGAGACCAAGAAGAGATTAGACTCATCTTATGGAGTGCTTTCTACTAAATGAAGTTTTATAATGAATTTTAATTCAAATCCATTGAAACTTTCTAATATCTCAGTTTTTAAGAAGCAACTGTATGTTTTAAGTCTGATACAATTAGCAGAATTGCACCCACGCTGGACTTGGGTTTTGGCAGCAAAGAGCTTTTGGAAGCCAACCTATCCAACTTTTTTCTGTAAAAAGTGTGTTTGAATATACTGAATTTTCATTCTTTCTTGAGCACAATCACAAGAATGGATATCAAAAAAATGACCTTCTGACTAGAGTGTCGTAGTCTGACAGTTCCTAAGGTTTCTCCATAGAAGCAAGATAGATTTAGTGATTTCACTTACAATTCAGGATTCCTTAATCAATTCAATTCAGGGTTCATAGTGGGTTTGTTAAGAGAAGACTTCTCACACTGTATTACAACTAATTCATATATTATGTAGTACTGCACAGGAAAATTAACTCTGCGCTGTACTTACACAAACATTTGCTTAATTGCTCTGCTGATACCTTGTGGGTTGAGTTGACCTATGACAACACGGAAAACAATTTTTAAGGCACTGTAGCTGTTGTGAGAATAATCTTTCATTTTTAGGCGTAATTCAACACAAAATGAGTAATATTCTGGTAACTTGAGTGTTTAGGCCATTACTTTCTGGACATATTCTAAATACATTTTCTCTAAAAAACAACATCAGAGGTAAAGTTTCTCAGCTGAACACCCACCCATCAAAATTATGCAATTTAAGACCAGCAATAGTGTCTTCCTTAATTTACCAGTTTCAACCCCGCTCTTCTTTGTGGAGAAGAATGGACTATGCACAACGTTCGCAACTTTATTTAGGCAAGAGTGCAGTGATATGTTTTTTCATAATAAAACATCCTTATTTTCTTTTTTCCCTTTACATAGTGTCTAATAGTTCATCCCACAGATCCTGAACAAATTCAGAATTAAATAAATGCATTGCTGTGTACCACTGCCATCTGCTGCTAACCTCTCCCTGTGGATACAGAAGGTCTTACTTCACCCTATATTTAATCCAGTAAAGATCTTCAGCTGAATGTGCATGGTCAGTCCAATACTCCTTTCATAATACTTTTTAAACCACCTCTCCCCATTTTAACATAGAGCTCCTCATTGCATATCTTAGCAGATATACTGAGGTGATTGTTTTAGTTTCAGTTTCAGAAGGAAAATTATTTTCTTCCCCCAGTCAGTGAAAAAGGTTTGTGCTTGCAATCTCATCCAGAACCAGGCTGTTCCAGAGAGGAAGTGTCCATCTTAGAGACTCCAACAGTTTACACATTCGCCATCTGTACTCAAAGATCTTCAGTAAGAACACGTTATTTCTAGAGTCCCACTTCTCCAGCACTTCTGACACCCACTCATTCACACCATTTCTAAGGAGTACATCATGTCAGATTGCAGAATCGCTGCATAGTTACTTTATATGCTACTCTGACTTCAGTTTCTAAATACATGTAACCAGGATATATCAAGATTTGCTGCATAAATATCATCAAGAAACAAATACCATTCCATGTGAAAAAGAGCAAAGCAGAGTATGATAATGAGGAAGAGAAAACAGAGTACCCCCAGTCTCATTTATAGCTGTATGACTGATTGAAGCTACAGTACAAATCAAGTGGACAAGATTTGAGTTGCAGGAACACATATCTTCTCCCTTACAGCTTGTCTTTTGAAAAAGATGGAGCCATATCTTTCTTCTACAATATTTGAAGAACAGAATATCTCTTATTAATATTTGATATGACCCCTCATGTATTTTTAGACAGGGATCCAGACTGCATAGAAATGTGTGTACAAGGTCACAAAAATATGTGTATGAGTTCATAAGCATTGAAATCTTAAAAAAATAGTTGGGAAAATGTCACACCTATTTGAAAGAACTCCTACTACATTTGCTTGTCATTGAAAGATGTCAGTAACTGCTTTGGAGAAACACTAGGAGATATTTTGGGGCCCAGCTTTGGGGTTTGCATTTCTTACTCTTGAGCTCTGAGGCAGAGCTGGTTGTGGCCTTCTTCAAAAACAATCGTGGGGCTTTTACTGATAGATATACTAAGCACATATCTTAGAGCCCAGAAAATTATTATCAACAAAGATACCTGCTGTAAAAATGAGTTGAAGGAACTTACTGGCTGGGAAACAGGGATGAAGTAACTCCTCTGGCAATGCCTGGTCAGAATTGAAATGACAAAGTAACAGGGGAATACAAAAAAAGATCAAGCTTGAAAAGGCAGATAATTATAATCTAGAGCATATGAACAGATGGCAACACCATCAATCAATGAATAAATAATAGTGCAATCTGACTTGATGGGATGATTGGATGAGCTCAGATGACACCAGGCACACTCCACCTTATATAACTAAGTGGCAGTCATGAAGCAGAGCAGGATATGAGCACATTCATGCCCCAGAAAGTGGAAAAAACAAAATTAGCAGGTCTCATATGACTGGATATATTTGAACTGCCACTGTGCTGATGAATTTACTTGTGGTTATCATCTGGAGATAGAACCTCTAGCTACAGAATGTTTCTGCAACTGGACCGGCCCTTAACAAGAGGAATGAAAACTAGAACAAGATACACAGGTGCACAAAAAGGGCAACTGGCTTTGTGCATACTTCTCTGAATGGATAATAATACTAATAATGTTATTAGTCACATTTCTGTGCAACTCTGGCAAGTGAGGTATCAGGTAACAGGTGTCAACCATTTTGTTCCTTCCAGTTCATGTTTCATAGTTCAGTTTCATTTCCACTACTCACGTACAGCAGAGCTGTTAGCTGTATGGCACTTCAGATGCTGCTGCAAACTCAATTACAGTTTTATTTTGTCATTTGATATGTCAGTGGAATAGAAACAATCAAGAAGATTGACACTGATCATAATCTAAATTGTCATGCCCAATCCTTGACAGAAGTAAGAGTTAAAAAAGGTGTCAGTCATTCAAGACCCTGACTCTCCAAACTACCTTTTAAAGTGCATCAAAATGGATTCTTCACTGTTTGCAAATAAACCTGTACACTATTCTTTTCTAAACAGAATTTCCTGTATAAAACAATTACTTTTGAAGACTCACATAAATTTAAGAGTGAACATTTGTGGCTATCATTTTATTTTAAAAGTTGAATACAAAATCCCGGAAACTTTATTATTTTTAATAACGATGTTATATTTTCATTCAACATAGATTTTATGCTATTGTCCTTCCCCGTACTAAAGAAAATTTCCTTTTTTTAGTCACATGAGTATTTTATTTTCTATGTATTTTCACTGCAATAATTTAGTGTGTCTTCTATTTTCAGCAATATGATAATATTTGCAGCATCAATGTTGCTCACTTTGTCTCAACATGCCTAGCAACACATACATATTATGAGATTAAATAAAATAAATTGATAAATCAATCTAGTTTCTGCAGAGTGGTAATGAACCCTTCATTACTCCAGGATGTTGACATAGATAGTTACATCTCATCAAAAGAGGACAAGAATAATATTCACTCTTAATGGACACAAGGAAAGCACTTCAAAATCATTGAATAGCTTGCTCTCCTATTCTGCAAATAAATGTTGTTTGTCATGATCACAGAGGCAACAGTTAAAAACAAATATCTCCAAATACTTTTAAAACTCTTGTCAAGAGATTACAAGCCATTAGAAATGTTTTAATGGCAAGAAGTAAATATCTACTCTTATCACAAAAATTTATAAAGGAGAAAGTACACAAAGTATATTCTACAGGTACCAGGTATCTACCAGACAGTAACATCAAGTGATCAGTTTATTAATGTGTAACGCATGGGCTTTGTTACTTCACCCTAGACTGTACAGTGTATTAGACTATTATGCTTCTATTTTATAAAGAGACACCAGAACAGTATTTACAAGGTACAAATGGAGCACCAAGTGAGAATATATTTGGGGCAGTCAAGTACTTCTATCGTAAACTGCAACAATTAGATTGTGTACATTCTCTGTACATCAGAGAACAAAAAAAAAGCTTTTCTCAGCAAGACTGTGAAGAAGGGCCCAGATTCAAAGAATTACTTTAGCAGACACATGTCCCTGTGCCCAAAATTATAATTCAACAATTTCATCTAATTATGAAAATATCAAAAACTTGTTGAGGGCCTCCTTGTCCAGCCAAAGAAATCCATAGACTACGTAAGATTCCAGGAAAGAGAGGTTATGTATCTACGGTTGATGCTCTCTGAAACATGGCATCCAGGCCCATATTCAGAATATAGGTTTTACCACAAACAGTGACATTTCTGTATTCAGGATAACATCAACAGCCATGTTCAGGCTCTGCTGAACCTTCTGCTATATGCAAGAACAAGCAAAACAAAATACTCACAGCTTAATTTTTGTTCACCTGCAAAATACTGCCCAGGCCATAAGACAAAGAGGTGTTGAGGAAAAAGGACAGAGAAAAGTAATGATGAGGAAAGATGAGCACGAGGAAATAAGCTCACTGCCTTTCACTGATAAGCCAGATGAAGATGGTTCCATACTCCTTCATACATTCACAGCTCCTGAGCTGTGACTTTGTCTTTCCTGCAAACAGCACTTTCAGGACCAGCCAACATTGTTAGAATACCTCTTTAACGGCAGAGGGAATATCTGAGGCTGTGGAAGGGATGCTAAGTGGCTGGCTCTGTAAACAACAGGACTCAAGATATTTCAGAACAGAATTACTGAATGAGGTCAACAAAACTCATGGATAAAGGAGATGTGTTTGAAATAGGCAAAGCTGAATTTTCTAATAGGCTTTTGAAAAATTCCTCGTCACAGGCTTCTATGGAAACCCAACATTCAGAGCTTTAGGGAAGGTCTTTATGTTGATAAATAACTGATTAAAAGACAGGGAACAGAAGGTAAGTAGGTTAGCCAGACAGCTCTAGCAATGGAGGGAGGTCATTAGCAGAGTTCCACAGGGATTTGTGCAGGGGATGCAGTTATTCGTCATATTCCTAAGCAACCGGGGAAAATGGATGAGCAGTGAGGTGAGAAAGCTTTATAATGATATTAACTTATGCGCAGTGAAAAGGATGATGGCTTGCTGAATGTGAAGAATTAGGAAAGGTGCTTATGGAAGAAAGTCCCTAAGCAATAAAATGGCAGATGAAATTCTTTGTAGTTGAATGCAAAGTGGTGCACAGAGAGCAAAACAATTCTAAGATCAAGAATCATTATATACACAAAATTGCATGCATTTCAAGAGGGCATTAGAAGACCCTACCACATACCATTGGCTTGTTTTCACTCTCCTGGTTGGCTTCTGCTTATAGTCACAGTTTGAGGTAGGATATTAGTCTGGATGGATTTTTGGTCTGACCAGGTGGAGAAACTGGTCTTTTTACAGATGTAGCCAGAGTTCTAGTATGCCGCATGTGGCAGAAAAACATTCTGGTTTAGGACTGTACAGATTTACTGTGTGCTTGCATGGCAGTAACCATCAACTTAAACCTGCCAGCTATGGATATTAATAGCATTAAGAATCCCATGGAAGGTTTCAGCCCTTTAGAGTATTCTTTACAAACCAACCACAGGCCCCTTTACTGGCTACACTGGGACTGCCCGGGTAAGACATGTTAATCGCATAAAATGGGAAAATACAGAAAGTTTCTTCACCAGAGGATGAAGACAAAAATGTTTAACAGAGAAATGTGAATGAAAAAAAAAACCATGGACAAAATCTCTTTCACAATTAGGAAAGCCAGAACACAAAATGGTGTGAGGTTTTCCCCTGGAATCCTAGGGCTGAAAAACTGGAGCTTTTATAGCTAATGCTGAAAATCTCAGAGAACAGAAAATCCTTCCTGGATGAGATCAGATAAGCTTTATCAAGCTTATCTGAGCAGCATTCCACCACAAGTTATATTTCAGAATGTCACCTAATGGAGTGACTCTTTTCCCTAAAAGACTTCACAGAAGCCCAGGCAACTTGTGTATATGCGAGTCATTATCCAGTTCCACTAATGAGGAAAGAGAGGTGTAGATTCAGTACTAACCTTTTGAAATCCCAATACCATGTCCTGACAAGAAATCTTAGGTAGAAGGTCTCTACCTCCATATCCATCCATCCAAGTGGATACGATGTGTCTACGTCAGTACTGGGTCAGTGGAACCATAGTGATCTATCACTCTGCCATCCAGAATATGCTGGAAGTACTACTTCCTAACTTCCTGCTAGTTCATCTGCTAAGATGATGAAAGAGAAATAGTCCCGGAAGTCTTCATCGTCCCACACAAGGGAGAAGTCAAACTGAAATCAAGTAAAGATGTCAAAAAGAACAGTCAGGAATTGCTACAATGATTCAGTTCACACTTATTGTGTCAAGTACTCTGATAAAGCACAGTGATGAGAAAATTCCTGGCTTCTCTTATTAAAAAGAATATGCTGGTACATATGTGGCAAACCCTAGTTTGATGAATAATATACTAAACCATCCCTTGAGTTTATCATTGTTTCTCATAATAGGAGCGGGCAGAGTCTCTGCTGCTCAGTGATCTCTCAAATGTTCCCAATTCTCTCTAGCAACTAACATGGGAAAAGAGAATCTCAACTAAATTACCATTCAGAAAGAAGGTAAGTGGAATAGGATCTCCTGTCAGGAGGATCAGCCTGGTATATCCATAGAGATCAGTACCAGACACTGGCTGAAGATGACAGCTTCAGCTCCTGATAATCCTAGCAAGCAAGGTCTAAGAAAGATACAACAAACTTCTAAACTTTTACTGTTTAGACTCTTACACACGTATGTAGGGTTTGTAGGCAGCAATATGCCTTTAATGCAAATGGCAATGGCAGTTGGTAAGCAAAGCTCTCCATGTGGCACAAGTATAGTTCATAGCTTAGGGCCAATCTTGGTAGAGTCCAAAAAGCCATCACCAAAAGGGAACAACATTTTTGACAGTCTGAAAGCCAACACTACTCTGCTCTCTGTGTCACTCTTCAGTGCCACCCACTCCTGTAGGTATCCTCTGAGCATGCCTTACCACACATGCTCAGGACTGTGTCCCTCACAAAATCACAGCTGCAGCAGGTTGCTCGTCTTCACGGAGAGGCCACTCTAATCATGAGAGATTCTGCCCTTGAATCAGCTCCTTCCTCAGCCTGCTTGCACTCTCCCAGAAGGCAGCCATAATTGCTAGTTTGTAGGCTTGTCTGGGTGGAATCCAGCCTTTTATTCCAAGGTGTCCTACCGTGCAAAACTCTGTGGTGTCTGCCTCAAAAACATCCGTGAGGACAATACACTTTTTATGGGAGCAGGAGGGCATGTCAAAGCAGGTGCAAGATTGCAAGATATGCTTCCATGGCTTCAAAGAGTGAAAAGTGCAGAGAGACAGCCAGTGTACTGAACCTAGTCCCTTCTTCACAGACTTTAGAACATCTAACACCTATTACAGGTTTCAGAGAAGATGTTTATTAGTAGCAGACGCTCCTGTCCAGAGGGACAAAGGTGAAGCTTCTGTACACCCATAGCATGGCCCCATTCTCATTACACACAATGGAAATAATATTCCTGATTTTATTAGAAATTGAGTCAGATCCTGTCACCAAACTAGACAGTGAGATAGGAAGTGTTGAGGAGAAAGTCTTACTTCTGCCTTTTCAATCCAAAACAAACAGCAATCCAAAATATATTTTCTCATTTCAATCACTTTCTTGATTTAATAAGCCCCTCCTCACTGTCCTAGGGTAATAGTATTGTTTATTGATTACTCATTTTTCAAATTGAATCCCATCTGTTTCATTTTTACTCATTCCCAACATTTCCAATTAAATAGGGAATAAGATCCTAATTCCGGTATGGTTCAAACACATTGAAGTGAAGGCTACGTCTTCGTTTTTATCTTCTGCTTTGGCGTCTATGGACGGATGGTTTCTTTAAAAAAACTTATTAAACATTAGAAAATACAAAGACTGCTGTGAATGGGAAGATGCACAAACATTTCTTTACAGGTTTGTTTTTTCTTTCCTGTTTCAAAACAGGATGGCGAAATTTCACAAAATATAATACCACAGAAGACTCATATCACTTTGACATCAATTCCATGCTGGGCTTTATATGCAGAAAGTCAAGCAAATTCAAATATAAATAACACAACAATTTCTGTTCATATAGCATAAGATAGATGGCTTAAATTAGATGCCGTGGGAGATGATTTGCACCGATGCACATGCCCATACACCAGCATACATGTCCAATGTCCTCCCTTACTAATACTTCTCTACCTGACATTGTAGCTTTGTTTGATGTTCCCAGGCTTAGCTGCCCTTTTACACTGTCATTTCCATTGCCTGGTTGACATACTTTGCCTAGAGATTTGTCTTGCAGAAGCAATATTGATGCCTTATCCTGGTCTTAAAATCAAGAGTCAAACACGGTTAGAAGGGAAAAAGGGGTTTTACCTCGGTATTTATTTTAAGGATCCTTAGGTGCACCACGTCCAGGTGGAACGTGCCAAAATGCACCTCGCAATGCACACACCCGATAGATCGGGTATAACATTATAGGTCTTACTAATCAGCATATCTATCAAAGATTCCCCAATGAGAGGCTCGAGTGAGGCCCCCTCCCCGAGGCACCTTCCCCTGGATGGATCTATCTTTGTTTACAAAATATGTTCTGGAGAGTAGCTTGGTGTCTGGGGCACAGTGATCGCTAACTATGAGGTTTCTAAGATGTTTAGTCTCCAAGCTTAACAAAATAAGTCTAAGAATGTAGGCTAAAAAACACTAAGAATACAAAAGCTATAAAAAAGGTATATAAAAGGGCTATAAAAGAAAAGGCAAAAAATCATCATGGCATCAATACCACTATTCACTTTTGCTCTGAAGATCTAAACATGAATCACTACACCTCTTAATTCTCCTCATGCAATCAAAGCATGTCCTAAAACACACTGACCCTCCAATCCCATGTTCTGTACTCTTCCTGAAAGCTAACAGAACCAGATTAATTTAAACAGTCTCCTCTAATCAAACCACCTCTGTAGTTTCTCCTAGTCTCTCTCCCATTCTTCAGTGATAACTCCATCTGCCACTGGAGTCTGCTGTGACAAAATCCAATTGTGCCTCCACTGCTGAAGAGACCTGAGAGGGCTTTTAGTACACGGAAAACGATCGGGTTTCTCATGCCTCTTGAATCAACCATTTTCATGCTTTATACAGTGTTGTACATAATGGTTTTTTTTATGGAAATGAGAAAAAAGGGACTGAAAAAACCCCACATTACCTAATGTAGTACAACTTGTGTGCAATCTATCACTGAAGCTCCAAGTCACATATGTATTATGTACATTATCTCTCTCAATTCAGCTTAGCTTATGCATCATCTCTTCTTCAATAGTGGAATAAAGATGTGGAAGCCCATGAAAAAAAAGCAAGTTAAAGGTATTCAGAAGAACTCATGAATTTTATTACCAGTTCAGAAGAAGTCCACATTAATTGTCAACATTAGTCAAGGCACCAATTCTGTGATGTCCTTACTGTAAAGCCTATGCAAATTATTTTCTCTGTCCTTGCTTTTCATGGCCACCATTTCACAGAGTACAGTTTGTCTTGGACAAACCACTGACACATACTGAACAACATCCTGAAAAGTTCCTTGATGCTTTTTTTTTTTCCCCCTTCTGTCTGTTGTACAGTATGTTCCAAACATGGAGGGTGGAAGACATGTTAAAATACAGTTGCTAAAAATCTTACCTACACCAATTGTAAAAACCTAATCTTAAAAAATAATTAAATTCACTTTTTATCACTTTGTGTTTAAGTAATGTTTTTTCTGCACAATTAAAATATGCACATGCTTTATTTTGCTCCCAAAAATTAACTGTAATTTTCTGGTTCTCTTTTACTAAGCTGATCTTTAGCTTGCACATATTTCAGAAGAAAGCCTTTGTAGCAAGTATAATCCAAGTGAAAATTTTATTTTTCTAAGTCCTAAATTAGACACAAACTTAATCAGGTAGTTTCACATCAGACTATCTCCAAACGCTGGCACATAACTGGCTTGCTTTCCATCATCTCCACTGTTCTCTATCACATCTTTCAGTTTAATTTTTCTTCTCTTTTTAATTCTTTTCATCAGACTTATTTATCTTTAGCTGTTACTTACGGTTTCACGGGATGGCAAGTTGTGATGCTCTTTGATAGCAAAGAAGGGCCACCATGCAGAATTCAATGGCAAAATTCCCACTCACAGAAAAAAAGAATCACTGTGATACATTTTAACTGAATCTCTTCTGGACTGTTGGCTAATTACATACCTGCCATTATGCATTTGTTAACTTTTTACTTTTCTGGGGTGAAACACTTGACTTTGAGAAATTGAGTTTTCTCTCTTCTCCTCTCCTCCTTCCCTTGAAAGCAACAAACATATTCCTTTCCTTTTAAAATGCAATTATGTTTCTTACCATCCACGCTGTGACAAAATCTCCCATCCAAGTCCCAACTGCAGCTACCTTCATAAAGTTTTCATTCCTGATGCCCATGAAGTCTGTTATAATGTATGCACTGTGGAAACAAGAACACAAACGCAAGATATACATATTTGCTGAATATAGTTACAAAGAACTTGCATTAGTGACAAAAATTATGATTATCTGTGAAAGATTTCCTATTGCTTTAATGATAACTTTTTCTGCTAGATCTGAGTCTTGACACAGAACTGAACCCATATAGGTCGATTCCAATTAGAAATGCAATGTGAATCTGATTTTGAAGTCCATGTGTCTTTTGAAGGTGCTAAAATAACAATTGGCAAAGACTTCAGGATTATGTAAAGCTTCTGGAAGTAGAAAATGTTTTACACTTTTTATCTTCTTCCTTTATACAAATAGAATCTCAACATTCTTGGAATCGGTGACTTTGCAAAATCCTCATGAAGAAAAATGAAAATCTTTAAGGTATCTTTAAAAAGATAATTGAGCTGCTTAACTTTTCACTCTATCAGTTATACAACCACAGTTTTTAACACATCAGCGCAAGCAAGTTTTGCAAAATTTCAGTGAGATGTCACTATTTCTAGATTCATACAATTTATTTTCACAGATATATTTTACTTAAATCCAAAAGAAGCATTTCCTTTCTGCTTAAATGATGCAACAGACAGGATTTACAACTTCACATGATAATTTGACTTCTAACTTCAAGTTCACCAAGATGCTATAGGGACAATTAAGAAGATAAAGTTACTTGTTCCAGATTAAAATATTCCTGAAAAAAACCATGCCTTTTAATATACAGATATCCTTTTCTAAAAGACTTTTATCATGGTCAACAAGAGGTGACTCTCCTCAAGAGCTAATAATGATGATAATGAATATGAACGGCAAGCGTATTTTAACTTTACAAGTGATATCTTTGTTTTCAAGACACTTGTAAACATTGCTTATGTAATGTTATGCCTATTTAAGAGTGCACACAAGTGACATAGTTACTTGTAAAAGTGTCTTTGAACATTGTGCTATCCATTATTCAAATCTTACCATTACTACATGCCAAATATTGCAATGTCTAGGAGCTAACAGACCCTATCTCTGCAACTGGATCCGTGCAAACTGATCCCACTTTCTGGGCCAGTTCTGTTAAAATCTAAGTATCTGATCAGGATGGAAGGTCTTCCTAGCACAAACCCATGCACAGCATGGCATAATTTCTTAGGCACAATTTAATGTGTTGTAGAATAGAAATATTATCGTCATTGAATAGTTTCATGACACATGAAAAATGTCTTACAGTAACAGCCCTTTTCATTATACACATTATGACCTTTCAGCTGGTATGTCACTAACAAAAATGCCATCTGGTTGTTTTTTTTTTTCTGTAGAACAGCACATCAATGCTGGCTCTGATTTTCTGCTGGAAATAAAAAAAAAAAAAGAGAGAGAAAAAATTTCCAAACTTCCAAACTATTTTTAGTAACATTCCATGGAGTTAATAAGATCATCAGGATCCTAAATTCACCATGTTATAAGTAAGGATGTAAGAACCCAAGAACAGTTACACTGGATCAGCCTGAAGTCTCCCTGTTCCAATGCTCTGTCTCCAAGAGAGGGCAATAGCAGTAACAAAGGAAGACTGAGGACAGGCAAGAATACCCCTCCCAGATATATTCTCCCAGATGCTTTATAACTGGAAAATATTTGGAATTCATTTTTCTCCTGCAGCTTGGGCATGCTATTCTTGTAACATCTGTGAAGGCAGAAAATCATCAAGTCTGCATTCCTTAAGAAGGTGTCTTATTCACAAAGAAGGCACAGCAATAAGTGTCATTTTTAAGGAATGGCCATCAAATGCAAAGCATATCTTAGTCTTCTCCATCAGTGGGGGACACATACAAAACCCCAGTGTTCTCATCTTTTTTTTATATGCACTACACATTCTCATATGCATTATACATGACTACAGGTGTACAATAAGCAAACACTTGCATAGCACCCCCAGAAAACGGGCCACTTGGGTGATTCCTATAGCGCTGTCATATAGAGCAGGCCTGCCAAAGCCACCCCTGGCAGGCTGCTGGACACAAGGAGGGCTACCAAAAAGGCTGAGAAGTCACTGCTGCCTGAATATGGGAATTACCTAGTAGAAGAGAAATCAAACCATATATAAGTGATTCTTTTTAATGGAAATTGAAATTCTCAGTGTAATCACTTGTTTTTATGAATGTTAGAAATATCAGAAGGCTTATAATAAGGTTGAAGGAGCTGGATACAACACTTAAATACACAGAAAGGCCTTGAAAGTATCACATCTTCCCAACAGTTCTTTTTGTCATTTCAAACATGAAAGCATCAAAGAAGCCTAGTATAAATTGTGCATTCCAGTCTATGAGTAAATAATGCTTGAATTAAATATGCAAATTGAAAAACCTTCAGTTAGTGTCAAAATAGCATATTATTATAAATAAACTGTTAGGAATATAATCGGTGCACATTTTAAGTGCATTTACTGGTTAAAATACAGCTACAACTTTTTATGAACAGGAAGAATATTTTTAACATTGTCATCTTATTACAAATAGCAATAAAATTCATTACTATTTCATTAACTGTTAGCATTACACCCTGTGTCTTTTATCGTCTCTGCAGTATTTTTTTATTTCAAAACACAAAGAGAAACTGACTATTTTAAAATAGGGATTTGGGGCTGCTAAAAATGAATTTAGAAAAAGAAACTTTTCATTTTCAGGTTTTAGTTTAAATAGAAATGAGAGCACTTGACATTTTCAAAAAAAGCCACTCTTTCTGATGATGTTATCAGGATATATATTATAACACTACCAAAGGTAAAATTAATTCTATTGTGGAAAATCTTCACATTTTTCTAGCTTTAGCTAGCGATTAGAGTAGTTTTCTTTAATTGTTAAGTCTGTTTCCTGGCTAGGACCCATGTCTGCACCTTGCAGGAGGACTAAGATCTGCTGGGTTCCAGTTAACTGTCATGGTCAGCCCAGATTTTCTATAGCTTGTCAAAAGGCTTCTGTTTGCTTCACCATATGTGTATTCTGCAGTAAGGCACAAGCATATTGCATGAGCAGCACCATCTAAGGAAACACTGAGTGAAAAAACACAGAAGTTGCAGCATAGAGTAAAAATGCTCTTCTGAAACAGACAGGATAAGTGGAAACAATTAAAGGCTGAGGAGACAATACTTGTGAATATTATAGATAAAGGAAAAAATTGTGCCTGGGATTTGGGAGCCTTTCACAGTAGACTGGAAGCTGCAGCTCCAGGGAAACAGCTCTTAGAAGGTGAAAATTTAGGGAAGGTAGACCAACATTTTAACAGAATAGGACAAAACGGAGGAACCAAAAGACAAAGGAGACCTGACACACTTCTAAAACAGATTAAAAAAAACAAAAATCAGAAGTAACTGTCTACATCCATGTTGACGCAAAAGGTATGTTAATAACCATGAGTCAGAAAAAGACATATGAGCCCAATGTATTTGAAGTTTCTGGAGTTAGCAGCAGTGTGCACAGAATGGATAGAGGGAGACAGCAACACTAGCCTGGAGATTTTGTTCAAAGGAAGGTATCAGAGTATTTTTGCAAAGAAGGATGACACTTTACCAGCTGCTAAAATGACTAACAGTCTGAAGGAAAATGGAAGGTTTTAAATTTTACATTGGATAAAGATACACAAGTCACTGTAGTGCTATTGACACTGTTCCAAGCACTGGAAAAAACTCAGCACTTAGCGCTGAGACCATGTTTTCTTGACCATCACAGGATCGAAGAATGGGCTATAGCTTGAATAGAGACACTTATATTTAAGTGTAAACCAGGAAGTCAAACTCTCAATGGAGCTTAGTCAGACTGTGTCAAGGATTTACTTGCCTTACATTACTGCTTGATGGCTAGCATGTCAAAAAAAACCATGTTCACATATCAAAAGGCATTGTTAAACCTATGTGACTAAGTAATTCCCAGTGATGGGACATAAATTGGTCTCTAGATCCAAAGAGATCTGGATCTCTTGTGAGGCCTGTGACATAACTGACAACCCAGACACATCTGAACTGAACCCTGGGTGTCCAGGTGTTGAGCTTTTGACGGGATAGCCTTCCTTCTCCAACCAGGGTGGAAGAGAGCAGAGGAGGCTGCTGCTCTGCAAAGTTCTTTATTTCATAGTCTCATAGTTTCTTGAAGGCAGAGTTCAAGGGGGTTACATGGTAAAGCCAAGCAGCAACAGCAGCAGCAGCAAAACAGCAGGCAGAAAAAGATTCTTCTGATTTCTTCTAATTCCCCTTAATTCCTTCTAATTTCTTCTAATTCCAATTCTTTTCCACAGAAGTGTGGATTATATTTGTTAATTAACCAAGGAGATTAACATATGATTCTAGTTTTTCTTTTCTTAACCTATCCTGGTCTAATTCTAACGGTCTTAAATCTTACACAAGTATTACATAGGTATTACACAGATTTGCGTATACAGTTTCTATCAGCTCTTATTGTTTATGTGAACACTCTATCTAAAAAAATGCAAACAATATCGTTCCATCTATATTTTGTCTAAAATAAAGAATTCTGTGAAAAGGTAACACTGCTGCAGTAAGAACTGTGTTTAAGGTCTCTTTGCTGCAGCTTTTTAATGTTTAAGGCACTTAGCATATATTTCTACTAAAAGTTAAAAATCTGTATTTCTATTTCACTTTGGTGTGACTTCATGTATCTCAGCTTGTCCAAAGGTTTTAATTCAACTCCTGTGCTTTGGCTTTCATCTGGGCCTGAGTCCAGAGAAGCTTTCACTCCAACATCCAGGGACAGCAATGAGATCACAGACACTTTGGGGAGGTTTTAGTTGCCTTTTAAAGCAATTTTAGCAACCCTGATGCATCTTAACTAAGCTTCAGCTGGTTCTTTATACACTCTGGAGTACTGAAGGCACTGGGCTGGCACATAGCACGCAGTGCATATTCTGTACAGAGCCAACAAGAACTGCACCCACAGAGTGGCAACTTAATGCTCTTTAAAAAGGAGGGGAGGCCTAAATATCTTTTATGTTGAGTAACAAAAAGTCTGTACATGTTCTGCAGTCTGATATGCACTTTTCTGAGGTGGTTTTATTATCTGGCTTTCCCCCTAAATAGCTGATTATCTGTATGGAACTCATCTTCCTTGGTGCATCTGACAAGGTGAAATGCTTTGACATTGGCAAACAAGTGATAGCACAGGAGTTCACACAGGCTGCAAAGAAGTATGTGTTTAGATGTGGCACCACAAGCTTCCATTACTCTTAATTTAGAAGAGGCAGAGAATGTCAAAATAAATGAAAACATACATAAAAGGCTGCAGATACAGTTCCTGATCTGTATTTGTCACTCTAAAATGACAGAATGGCAAATGAGACACTTGGTAGCACTTCACTCAGCTGAAAAGCTATTCTTCTAATGTTAGGAATTGAAGTCAGAGCCACGGGGAACTGGAAGGTGCCCAGAGACAGCAAGACCTGCTGTCCTATAAACTGGCACATCATAATGAGGATGGCATAATGCATAGCTACCAGCAAACAGTATAGAGAGCACAACAGCTATTCATCCAGTCCCTAACCACCCCCAGTGCATGCTTCAGAGATACAGAGGAAACTTCTCCTATGACACCAGAACAGAGAGAATTAAGAGGCACTGAACCAGGGACTTTACTTGACAAGACATCAAAAAGGTAACAGCCACAAGAGGCTCAGCAGGCTAATCTCCAAGACACAAAAATCTGAGCAGCAAAACCAGCTTGGCTATAGCAAGGCGGATCCATGGCACAGTGCAGAACACCTGAGACTGATGGATGGATGCTGTAACTGAGCATCACTGGCTGGTAACTTATTTATACATGTTTTTTTGAAATCAGGCAGCAGAACTGTAATCCTGTGAACCTCTGCTCACCAGTCTACAGGTCCAAGGGCTGTGTAACTTACTCTGGGGACTTCGTTTATAGAGCTCCCAAGCCATTAGAAGTTCTGCTGCTAGGATACACAGGAGCTGCTCACTGTCCACAGGAACAGGCCATTTAGTTTCTAGCTTTGCAAGCCTGCCCTTAAGACAAGGTCCATTGAAATATGCAGCAATTGCAATTCTGTCTGTTAATGTGCAAGAGGTATATGCATGTGACTTAAATGGTAGGTTACACATAAGATCCAGTCCCTATTCCGAGGGACACTGGCTTAATGCCCTTCAAAGTTAGAGAATTGCACCTCACTGACATTCTTAATATGAAAAGGTGATGACACGAGAGGATGAGAAATATGTGTCTCAGACTCTCTTAGGTGAGGTGAAACTGAAGCTGTATATTCCATATTTTGTATAAATATAATATTTCTCATACAAGAAAAATATTCCCTTTCCTTCACTTTTAGAATTGATGCCAGTGGTCAGTATAGATGTTTGGATTAGATCATAGCTACAGTCCTAATTAAGGTGCCTAAGCAAACTGGGACAGGATTTTGAACATATTTTTTGTCCTTAATGTAGATTTTTCTACTGCTAATTGCAGGAGTTTCCTGTGTGGATTTTTGTGGATCTTATTTCAACAAACCACGCATAAAGCACTTGATGCCCAGTGGAGTCTGGACATCTCTTTAAAGATCAGGTGGCATTCATACAGATTAACTTTTGCCTAATGATGCTAGTTGTCCTAGGCTGTCTCCATGACCAATGGATTCCACAGCAATTCAAAGCAGGATGATAATTTAGGTGATTTTCTTGTATGCCATAGTGATGTCATGTATGAAAATGGCCAACAGCTTACGTCTAATGGAGTTGCAAAACGTGACTCATCGTGACAGGCCTACTGCCAGAAGCTGTGAGAGTCTGCATCCCTACTGGGAAATCTTAGGGATCCGCAAATTCAAAAGTGTTAAGGACCTCCACTATGGGAGAAATGCAGCCTCCCAGGGTAAAGATAAACTTTAGTGAGTGCTGGCACATACTTCCAGTGAGTTAAAATGACAGGATTTGCTACACCTACATTTTTGTCTGTCAAACCCTAAATGACAAATAAAATTGGAGACAATGAATGGGCAAGCCAGGGATGGAATCCAGATTTCTTCCCTCAGACGAGCACCTTTCTCCATCATTACATAAGTGCTGTAGTGAAAATTATGTACTAACCCTACAGATTCCACTACGAGGCACTTATGATGGACAGGATAGTCTGGGGAAAAGCATAAAATGTGCCTGACAAAAGAATTAAACAAACTGATTTTTCAAATTCATTATGTCCATGAGATATCTTTTACAAATTTTCCAGGATTTTTGCTATTTGTGTCCAACGCGTATCATAAAAATGTATGTTCTGTTTAGTCAGATAGATGAAAAACAAAGGCTGCATAGGGCATTTAGCATTTTTCTGCTGCAAATATAGGCAACAATACTCAGCCAAGGATAGGTAGCAGAAACATTTCTAATTCTACTGTGCTAACAGATGAATGCTCACCCACACACACACAGCACAGCCTCACCTGTCCCCACCAGATACTCACACAAGCACTGCAGCTGTTTATATGTAGTTGCTTATGCTTCCATTTCAACTCTTTGACCCCTGCATAAGTTGCTTTTACTGAAGCAGTGGCACAGAGGGTTGCCTCTTACATGCCACTTTGATATTGCAGGAGAGGATTAAGGTATTTTCTTACTGCTAAGTAAATTTCTTGTTGAAAATTATTCTAGTGGATAATGAAACAAGTTAGGAAAACTGTGACAAGAGAATCATGTCATTTTTCAGTATTTCTTTTAATAGGTTAGTAAAATTCTGCAACTAATCTGCAACACTGTACTATGAGCTGGTACATTAAATGACCTATTTGATTCACTCCATTTGCCTGTATAGTATGATATCAGAATAGTTTTACAGTAAAAAGTGCCAAAATGCTAGATAAAACAGGTGCCCAGGGACACAAATAAGACAAGTGGCCTTGGGCAGACCAAATTTGAGGGTTTAAGGAGGATCTTGACTCATCATACTGTAACATGCTCTGCAGACATAAAAGTTTGCAATCTCAGCCCTTGCCGTATGGATCCTGAGAAGGATAATGAGTGCTAATTTTCAACAAGAATGCTAAACAGCAACCTAAATCAAACATGTATACATTGAAGAGAAATGTATGCTCAGAGTTACTAGAATTTAGAAAAATGTTGTAAGCAGGTTTTCTGGTGGTGGGGGAGTTACATTTGTTAAATGTTGTAGATATGCTTATCTTAAAATACAGATAATTTGTTTGGTGTGTGATATTTCAGAAATAACTACTAAAATTTGAAAATAACACGTTTGGAAATAGTATTAACACTTGAAAATAACATCAGAAACTAAAGAATATATCAGGCAATGCATTTATAAAGGTGAAGCTAGATTAGTAATTTAGGAAAAGAGATGCGGGTGAAACATTTTCTTTTAAATAAATAAACAATGCTTTGTTTTTAAACTTGGTGAGATACAGGTAAGAATGGATTTGAGTAGTGCTGCTTTCTGGTTCTTCAGAAAGGGACATGGCTTGCACATGTCCATGCCTGTTTTTGACATTTTAGTATGGCTAAAGAGGGACAAGGACAAATGTGTAGCAATATTCTCAGAACTGGCAGCTCAAAGACAAAAAATTGTTCACATAAAAAAAAAGAGAACTGTTCATGTCATCAACAGAATATAAACAAAATTAAATAGAATAATAGAGCTGGAACTCTATCATTCTAACCAAGTGCTTTGATAACTTTAAAACTTCAGTGATTTTCAGCAAAAGTTTGTAATTTTTATGTTTCAGCTGTAGGGATGACAGAGAAGTTTAAATGCATTATTACAATGCTGAATAAACAAGTAACTGCAGTATTACTGTTACTCAGAAAGGGGAAAGTAGGACAATTTGCAGTTGTTACAAAACACTGGATAGACTCTGTTTGTAAACAGCAGTCCAACTGGGAAAAATATTTTACTAATTTTTTTCTAAAAAAATTTTTATTAGATTTTTTAAAAAATATTTTATTAAATTTTAGTAAAAACTTTTAAGTATTAGCAGATGATGCAACTTTGCATATTAATCATTCTTTAACTTACTAAACTTCCAAAAAATTGATAAAAAGATTTGGGTTTTTTTATTTTAAAATAACAAAATGCCAGAAAACTACAAAAAACATGCCATAAGTTAATGAGTTGGAACAGAGGGAACAAAGAAATGTTGACACCGAATCTCTGCTGACAGATCTTCAGTGATCATAAATTGTTGGAACCCTGAGTTCTGAGAATTTCAGCCTTTCAGTACTGACAGACAGTGATCCTCAGAAGCACACTGCATTTGACCTGAGACCTTGGGAACGACTTCCCAAACTGTGTGGTAACACTGAGGCTGTTGCTGTGTAATCAAAGTTATGTCACTGGGTGACATATGTGGAAATGTAGAAAATTAGGTTTATGGGATATATGTAACAATATGGAGGATTTTGGATGTGGATTTCTACTTCTTCTTTCTTTCTTCTTCTTCTTCACAAATCTGGGTTTTCTGGTATTGGGTCAAAAATTCCACAGTGCAGATCATGAATAATTAGTTATTGTATTATAAGTAAAAACAATTTAGTTGGCAATCCATAATTGGGTGATTTGGACCTTAAAAGGCCTTGGAAGTTGAAGCTCTGGGCCATTTTCACCTTGTTAACTTAGAAGGCACACTCTGTGCAGCTGGGTTATAGATAATATATAATAAACATCCAAGTCCGAAGATAAACTCCCTGTCTCCTGCATTCTAATTCGAACTCTGAGTAAAACAGACTCAGAAAAAAAAGAAAATAATCAGAGAGGAAAAGTAGTATCTAAAATAATAATAAATGATGAGAATTTGAGCTGGATCTGAAAAGAATTGTAAGCCACAGGTTTAAATGGGCTACTACAATCTGATATAGCCACAAATGAGCCCTAAATAGGAACCTTCTGAAGCACTTCCTAAGCAAATGGTTGGTTCTAAAATCCAAGTTCTTATCCAAGTTCTAGAGACTGCAGACACATAGCCAATATTCTGTGGATAAATCAAAATTAATTAGGAAACTGTCATAGGAGCAAAAGTTGTTATTTGAAACTACTTACAGGTTCAAACAGAAAATATCTTTCAGGTTGGATGGGGCTTTGAGCAAGCTGGTCGAGTGGGTAGCATCTCTGCCTATGACAGGGGGGTTGGAACAGGATGGTCTATAACGTTCCTTCCAACCCAAACCCTTCTATGATCCCATGATTCTGTTATGTATGTTTGGGTTTGAATCTGTGTAAGATGACTGGTGTATATCTGTCTTGCTGCAGTCTATAAAATCAGACCAAGATATAGAAACTAGAGTTGTTAAACAAAAATTATTTACCATGCTCACAGGTACCTTTGAGAAGAAATGGAAGGAAAATGAGGCTTGACAACTCAGGAGCTGGTCTGAGGATTTGGTTGGCTTCCCTCATAATGTACTATCAGCAGCAGATTGCAGAGCAGATGGAAAAGAACTAGACTTCAAGCAATGTACAAATTATGAAATTGAGGAGTTTGTTTCTTTACTGTATTACTTGAAAACTGTATATAAAGCACAAGTGTGTCTAGGGCCAGTCATTTGACAAGAGCTGGCATGTAATCGCAGCAGAGAGTTTCACATGGAAAACACAGTGAAGAAGACAGCCTGTTCTTCTGCGCCTTGGCTGACAAAGCAAACACCTTTGCTGTGACTTCTTAACCATCCAATGGCTGATATCAGTCCAACACTTGATATTGTACTGACTGCTTTATTTTCTTGCCCCTACAATACTCAATATTTTAAATAAAATTATCATTGAGATAGAGAGGGAAAAGTGACAGAAGTTAGTTTTTTTTTTATTTTGCCCTCAAATCAACAGCTCTGTATTGCAGACTGTCCGTTTTACAATAGTCTTCTTTTAATGTCTTGAAAATGGGTTATTGGAAGACAGACACTTCAGAACCACGCACTGCTCAGATTTTTGCTCTGACACTGTCACTTTTAACTCAACTGTAAGACACACAAATGAAGAAAATACACAATTTGTGGTCTGAACTTCATTGAAAAGAATATTGTCCTAATTTTCCCTAAGGGCTAGCACATCTTCAAACAATGGAGAGAGAGAGAGAGAGAGAGAGAGATGTATGCACATGCATTTTTGATACCCAAACACCAAGCTTTGATGGTTTTGCCTACATTTTTAAGGTCAGTTAGTTACAAATACTACGTTTCATCTCAACTACAGACTTAAAAAAATAGTCTCAATTTCAGCTAGTAATTCTAGGATTCCCTGGAAGAGCCCACTTCTCTCCACAGTCAATGGAGAGGAATAAGCACTTTACAGACATAATTAATCTGATTTATCTTAAACATCTGCACTGGGTCTGGCTGAGATGGAGCCAATTTTCTTTATAGCATCTCGTATGGTGCTGTCTTTTAGATTTGTGACCTAAAGAGTGCTGATAACACACTGATGCTGCCTACCTGTTAGCTTACCTTGTTAACATGCAAGAACACCTCTGAATCAGATGAATCATCTTCTGAGGATTCCAGTTCCATTAAATGTAAAAGTAGTTAGTTAAACGCAAACTCATCTTTATTGGATTCTTAAACTAGGAAATATGACCAAATAGGCATTTTTATGTTTTAAGACCGGCACAGTTCAGGTTACTAGAGTGAAGATCTAACATTCCTTGTAGGCCTGCACACTTCCCAAACTGCAACTAAAACCGGTGACTTCAGTTAAAATATGTAGTCTGGAAAATACCGTTCTAACTGAAAAAAATACGTTTTTAACTTATACCTAAGATGGAAAAAGACATTTCCAAATCATGTAAAAGATTACATGATAAAACATTGTCAATAAGAAACCTTTAAAAGAATGAGTAAACAGCAATTAAGATTTCATTAAAATACTAAGTTAAATCTGAAGTTGAAAAGATGACAGCAGGACAGATATAAACATAATTAAATAAACTGTGGAGTAAATATCTTTGTCTGATGCTCATTATGGAAAACATTTTAAAATGCTACTCTTCAATGACAATTTGATCCAGAAATAGAATTTTATACAGACTGAAAGTTATCATCCACATGTTACTAGCTAAAGCAAATAGGGTCCTTATTAAGGAGACCTTGATATCTTTACCTTGGATGTGCCCAAGCTTCATGAACACCACCAATGTATTTTACAGCATTTCCTGAGTTTATTATTGATTACGTGGGAGATTTTGTAACTGTACTGATATTCTACACTGATGAATGGAAGAAGTAGAAGGTTGCTGGATGGCTTGGCAGAGCAGTTCTAAACCCCCCTCTCCGCTCAGGAACAACCAGTGCAAAAATTCTCCCTGTATTCTGAAACCAGTTGAAGCCATGAGAATGCTTAGAAGCAGATAAGATCAAATGTAATTCTCCAGGTAAAAACAAGTATTTTAAGCCTTGTACAACAATATTTGGTCTTTTAAAGGAGATATAGAAACAGCAAACAGCTCATTTTCAAGCAGTGATGGTCATACCATTATGAAGGTACAAGGGAATAAAACATTGTGAGACCTAATCAATAGAAACTAGTCACTACAAGGAGAGTATGATTAAATAATCATATTTCAGGACTTAAAATCTCATTTGTAATTAACATTTATATACACTTTACCTTAAACTTTTATTATTTTTCAAAATATTTTTTGTCTAGCTATATGTCAGATATATTGCCCACTTTGGTTTTTTTAAAATGTCTTTTTCACATGCTCTTGTGAACAAATAAGTATATGCGTATCTAAATACAGCTTTAAATCACACATAATACTGCACATCTCCTTTGGATCTGGTTGGGATGGACCTAGCTTTCATTTTAGCAGCCCGTTCAGTGCTGTGCTTTGCATTTATAGCTACAGGGGTGTTGGTAACATGCTGTTTTGGCTATTGCTGAGCAGTGCTTGCACAGCATCAGGGCTGTCTCTCCAACCCACCACTCAGAGCACCAACAGGCTGTAGACAGGAAGAGGTTTGGAGGAGAGACAGCTGGGACACCTGATCTGAACTGACCCAAAAGGTATAACACACTGTGTGCATCATACTCAGCCATGAACGGGAGGGTGGGAAGGAGAAGGGAGGGATACTTGGGGTTATGGTGTTTGCCTTCTGAAGGAATTGCCATGTGCACCAATTCCCTGCTTCCCAGAAATTCACTGGACATCAGTCTGCTGGCATGAAATGGTGAATAAATTTAGTATTTTTTTTTTCCTTTTTGCATGTGGCTTTTGTTTTTCTTATTAAACTGTCTTTACCCCAACCCATGATCTTATCCATCTTATTTTTTCCTGTCCTCCTGGCCGGAGGGGGGTGCTGGCAGCCAGCCAAAATCAGCCCTCCACAATATATTCTGTTCATCACGACTTTCTAGTAACAAAACGGGTCCACAACAGATAAAGTAGTAAGTACTCTGATTTAATATTAATTTAAATATTCCTAAGCAACATTTCAAATACAAATCATAATGCAAAACTTCTGGTAGGATTTTTGGAGATCCTCAGCATCTACATTAATCATATTTATCTCTCAAATACATACTGTATAAATGAATAAGGTTAGAGATTTTTTAAAAATTAATGATCTTCATTTACTAATATCAATTATTTACCAAACCAAACCAAACCAAACAGCTCCATAAAATTCCATTTTCATGTTTTTTTCAATTTCCCTTAATCTAGATAGAAGTACTGCATTCTTACATATAGATTAACTTCTGGCCACTGCCTGGGACGTTTATAACATCTATGCCTTCTGTTCAAACTTTGTGAACCAGAAAACTTCACAATTATATTTATGATAAAAGTGTCAACCTAGTGAGAAATTGTAACATTAACAGGACAATGCAGATGATTACAAAAACCCTAAAAGTGTCACCATGTCTGTGAGTTATCTCCTGCAATGTTTAAAGAACATTTTCTTGTCTTTGTTTGAAGCCTGTTCAGTCAGTAGTCCGTCACATTGGTGAACTGAAATCCCATTTCTTGTTCTGTACTGCAAATGAAAACAAAATCCTCTGCTAGATGAGAGAAAAAAGAATGGATTGTGACACTGTCTCTTTTGATTTACTAGTCGTACAGGCACACTGTGCATTACACTGAATCATCTCTTTCATTTCCCCAAAGATTGTATCTCAGAACTGGCAGGAGATCTCCCCCTTGCATGAATCCAGTTCCACTTTTTCTCATCCAGTTTTCACATTTTCTATTCTACTGGAGTGGGGTCATTTGCCAGCACTTAAAGCTGATGGATTTTTACTCTTTTCTGTAGTGACTGGAATTCAACTGTTCTACAGGTGATCCTTTATTCTAAATAAAAACCCAGAAAGTAACACTGCAAAATAATTACTTTTACATATTTTCCTATTTTTATACTTCTCATGGACACACAGAATAATTTAGGTTGGAAGAAAACTCTGGAGATGACCTAACACAGACTCCTGCTTAAGTCAGTGCTGATTTCAACCTGAGCAGGTTGAGGGAAGTTGAGGTCTTCCCTCAGCAGCAGAGCATAGCCCAAACTGCTGCTGAAGTTTGAGACCTCCACAGCTGCTGTGGTCAGAGGCAAGGAGTAGCACAAAGCATTGCTGTGCTGAAGGTGCCACTTGGGAAACTGTTTAGGGTTTTATTAGGATAATAGTACAAATATTCCTGCCCTCTTTTGCAGCTTGGATGACCAATTTCAGGAAGACTGACAGCAGCAAGAACTCCCAAAAGAAAAGTTTACTCCATGTTCTGCTGATTTACTTTAAATATGTTTCAACTGTTCAGATTTGGAGCAACAGAGACAAATACTGTTAATCTAAATTTGAAGTGGAAATTTTATCTCCTTTTTATTATTTTCTCTTTTTTTTTGTCAGAAGTGTATCAGTCTGCTATACTTTTGTGGGGGGTTTCTTGTGATAAGCATTTTGAACTGATGAAAAAGTGCACTCAATTTCTGAAAATTTCAGATGAATTACCTTCATCTTGGACGTAATCCTGTTGTTATATAAAGAAAAACACAGTTCAAAGTACAACCAAATGTGTTGACTGGTTTTAGACAGAGAAGCCCACAAAGATTTCTTGTTAAACAAGGATTTACTAACAGAATGACAGATAAAAAGCTATGCTTTTGGATAGTCAGGAAGAAATCTTCACTGATCTGGCTTTGGTCTCTAACTGAACTGCTGAAATAGAGAGCAATTATCGATTTTTTAACTATGTATTTTTCTATCCCCCTTAAAGGAAAACAGGACTTTGGCATTAGTTCATCACATTGCAGGAAGATTTCCTAGGGCTGAGAGAACCCCTTCTTATGAGCAGACCATTCAGGAGTGAAAGAAACCCTGCCACTGATGAGGAGCTTCCAGCTGTCCTCTGCAGGACAATTGGATTCTTAATGTGGTGTGGCTATGATACATTTTCATTTACTTTTCCAACACACTCTTTCACCTTGTGTTCTCTCTAATCTGTTGCAGGCTTGACAACGTCTGGCACGGCCCCATATCCATCCGGTAAGTAGCATGGCTGGCTGTGACAGTAAGCACAGTGCTGCCTTCCTATGCACAAGTGCCTGTGGGAAGACAGCACAAGCCACATGGCTTTTTCCAGATAGCAGAACAAGTTAGTGTTTGGAAAAGAAGTACATGAACTCTGCTGGTATCATGCCTTCAGTCTGCAAGAGAAACAGCCAACAGAAGTTTTCTGAGGGTTTTACACCACTTTTCTTATTGCCCTTTGTTTGCTGCAGTCCTATCATTATATGCATCTCTCTGTATGGCTCTCAAGTAAGATTTAGTTATTAGCACTTCCTTTTCTCACAAAATGTTATATGACTACCATGAGATAAAACTGAAACCTCAGATGAAAATTTATTTATAGAAAATACAGAAATAGAGCCTTTTTGTCCACAAAATAGGTGATCACTAAACCAAATAAATTATTGTTCTTGTAGTCAATGTGGAACTAAGGAAACCCCCTACGATTTGGCCAGACCAGCAAGATACAAAATAGCTATGCTTCAGATGCACTTCCTTATCAGGGATTTGTTTCCATTAAAAAAGATCGTGTTTTCCCTTATGGAAATCTTGTGGCAGAAGTGTCTCCTCATTAAACAAACGCAAGCAATTTGCTTCAAAAAAATGAAGACAGAAAAGATTCTTTTTGGAGCAAGACCAGTAAATCAATCCTAGTTCTTTAAAAGCTGAATAGACTGTAGAGACAGTCAGTGTTTTAAGTCCTTCAAGAGAGAAAGTAATCAAGAGAGTAGAGTTTTCTTGATGCCACCAGCAGTGCCAGTTTGGAACAAATATTAGCTTTCAATAATATCAGATGACCTCCAGGACATAGAAAGAGTCGAAAGTAGAATGGATCCTGTGTTACTGGGAGAACTTTTTTCCCCCAGATAGTCTGGGGATAAATTCCCCAAAAGATGAGAAAGAGAAGTAATATACGATGACATGTTTGACAGGCTTAATTTGAAATGCTGACAGTTTTCGTTCTTACTGATGCAAGATACTGCTGTCATACGTTTGTTAAGGGTGTTTGAATAATTTTTCAGAGGCATTTTCAAATAATTAAAACCACTATGGTCAGCTTGAATATAAGGTAAAAATGGGGTCTATATCCAATACATTTCATCCTGAATTACTTCTGGGCAGGGCTGCAATAAAGCAAAAGAATCTGACTGGATACAGAAGAGATCAGCTATATGAGAAAATTGACAATGAAAAAGTTTGCCATCGGTCTCTCTTCTCTTGGGCAATGCAGGCGCTACACTAAGCTTTCTTACTGCAAGGAGATTTTTGCCACAACAGAGGCCTTCATTATTAACTGGTAGTTCTTTCAAGAGTTGATGACTATGGCTGCAAAAAGAAATTTATGTTTAAGGCAGGCCAAGTGAGTAAGTGCCTACTGCTTACTGGAATGAGAGCCATGAAAAAATAGTGTGGCAAGTGCCTAAAAGAGAAGTGATGCTGAAAGAGAGGAACTCATATATTTGTATTTCAGGCTTTGTGTGGCCTCCAGTCTCACTCATCAGTCTTTTCTTAATGGAGTGAACCTACTCAGAGCCAATCAGTTTATAACTGGAGAAAAAGGAATGCTCATGCACCTTGAGTTTTGTAGTACTAATTTCAGGCTCTGACTACTACTTCCTTGCAGGTGCTACATACATAGCTTTGTCCTTATGCGTGATGTCCATATGAGGTGAATTTCTTTCATATTTCATGTTTTAAGCTGATTTTTAACAATAATTTGACTGTAATATTTGAGTTTCAGTTTAAAAATAAGGTATGTGCTGATTAGCAGTATAGTTACTTAATTGACAGAATTAAAGGCTCTAAAGTGTAAAACAAAATAATCCTCTCTCATCTGCATAATAAAGGTTATAAAATTCTATATAATAATTCTTAGCAGAAATGCACTCTTCCTAGATGAGGATAAGTCCAGTAGACAGTCTCTCTTTCATACTTTAAGCATACGTACAGAGAACGCATACATATATACGCCTATATTTTTCTGAAAGTAAAAGCTGTTACTTAACTCTCTTCTAAAACTGTGAAGTGAAGCACTCCTCTCTTTCCATTTTGTCTACTTTTCTCCTTCTTCAAAGCCAATAAAGAAAGATAGGTTACTATAGCTGACCTCAATCCCACCAAATTTGTTTGTAGCAAGGCCAGATCAAAGTTGCAGAATGATTTGGGATCACTCGCTCTTCCTAAAACCTCTACAAGTTCAATACACACCTAATAAATATTATCAGAAAATATTTATGCTTTTTGCACTGATTTTTAGAGGCTTTTCTAAGAACAGCATAGAGTGATTAAGTTTCTCTCCTTTTGGCAACCAGGAACCTCAAATGTCCTCACTCAGCCCAATTTTGACTTATGAATAAGGACTCCTGATGGCATTCATGAACTCCTTAAACAGGAAGAGGGGGCTGAGAATTTGAAAAATTGAAGTTTTGGGGAAAAAGGTGAAAACATTTCTCAAAGGTCAGTGCTGGGATAACAGACCAAACCTAAAAAGGTTAGCACAATAGATGGTTAATTTTCCAGATCAATCTGCCTTTTCAAGAGCAGGAATATGAGCTCTGTAGGTGGGCACAACACTTTCAATACAGTGGAACACCAATCTGCTACGCTTCCAGTCTCCATCAGAGAATTTTTGAAAGACTAAGATCCTGAAGGTAAAAGTGGGAAATAGGAAAGTGAAGCTGCCTCTGAGGATGTAGGTGGTATAAGTCAACAGGCTTTGGTTTGAAACAAATGCTTCTTACTGAAGCAGATAAGGATTCAACTTCTGACTGGGAAAATGCTTCCTAGAACCAAGTTCTTCTGACTGGAGGAGAACTCACAGTGGTAAAAAAAAATAGATTGGAAATAGTATTTAAAGCAGCATAATATAGATCTACCGGAGTACAAACAGCAAGTAGAAATATTAATAGCAGATATCATTATCACTGTTTTTCACAGCCTTGGCTTTTGACTTTGTTTGTTTACAGGTTCTAGAAATAAACATGTTTTATTGGTCATTAAATCCACTCTGGAGGTCCAACCCTTTCTGTCTTAATTAGCATTCTTACAGTCTTGAGCAATATAAAGACAACTCACATGGTAATCTAAGGAGGATCCACACCAAAGATGGATTAGTAAAGTTAAACCAAAAATGAAGTAAACACAAATTTAACCTGAATGATGTTTTATAATCTAATTACCTGAATAATGTTCATATTTACCTTCTAACACCAGTGTGTGTGAGACATTCTGAGCCTGATTTTATGTAAGTTCTTTATGTAAACAAGACCAAGTCACCTCTGTTCAATAGCATTGTTCCTGCCTCTCTTCCTGACAATATTTTTCACAATCTTCTTTAATGATGTTGACTACAGTGCATTTTCATTCCTTTTACAATTCTAAATGTTGCATTGCATTTATAAATACAAATTATTAAAGGTAATAAATTATTCACTGCTGAGCAGGGGTATTTAAACTCATTTCAGACTGATATAATCCAAATAGGCTTTTGTTATAACATTTTGGACAGAAAGGCTGTTATGATAAAAATTAATGTTTCTCAAAATCTCAGAACATAAATTCCTTTAAGCCGATCCTGTACAGAACTCACACTGTTCTTGTATTAGTAGGACTGCAACCTTGGTCATATACAGGCAACTTTATCAGAAAATAGTTTTGTAAACTCTGCTTTTCACCAAATCAATACTGCTGTTAACAGGAAAGATTGAGTAACATAGTAACTGCATGGGTTACTATTTAATGTCAGCAACACTTAAAATGGTTTGTGCAGTGAGTTTTAAACAACTGCATTATATGGCCATAAAACAGCCTAAAATATCAGTACGATATCCATTAACTTATTCTGACAGGATTTCATTAATGGAATTGAAAGGCGTCAGGTTATTAATCTGCTAGGCTTCCCTGAAATAACCTGACCAATGAGATTAGGGATTTATGCGTATACTCTGTCCCAAGGCTTCTATCTTGGATCCATTCCAGCCTTGAAATAGGTCCCACTGAGAATTATTTATTTCCAAACTGGTAATAGTCAATAATTCTAGAAGCTCAATTGAACAGTTTCAAGCCAATGAAACCTTACAAATTAGTTCAAAGTTTAAGATGCTTGCTTAGTATTATTAGGTTACAGGAGTCAATAATTTTTACCACGTTTTGAAATTTTCAGCTAACCATCTTTTTAACTCTGCTCTAACCTTTGTGTTTTAGAAGCCTACACTCAATGTTCTAATAAAACCAATACATACCTGAAGCTATCAATATCCCAGCAACTAGAGTATTTCCATGGGTTTATTAATTACAAATAGGAACAAGTTTGGGGACAAAATATGCAGCAGGGATCCAATGAAAGGACAGGTCCAAGTACAAGATGCTCTAAGGATGTAAGGAGTACATTACTGCATGTAAGGAGTAGTGAAATACATGACTGGCCCCTACATTCATGTGACTCCCAGAGAGAAAAAAGGAACTTAGGTATTTTACTAGCAGTTAGGTACTGAAATATACTCTCTGGCTTTGAAATAAATTGTGCTGCAAGATGGCTGCTATAGTCAGCTACAGCAGAACACTCACCTTCAGGTATATCACTGCAGCTAGTGATATCAGAAAGTGGGTACTTAATTTAAGTATGGGTTGCTGAACCACAGTATCCTGGTAAAACCAAGTTCTATGGAAGCAACCTAATAATTCTGGGAAAATGGAGGCCTTTTCTTATAAGTCACTACTCAGCAGATGTTTCTCAGCTGGCTTAGGTGATAGTCTGCAGAGTGTTCTCATCATTCACATAGGAAAAGTGAATAAAACCAGAATTGAGTAAACAGATAACCAAAAATATTTTAAAACTACTGTTACAAAACTACAAGCATTAGAGGCCTAGTTCTCCACTACTTTGTGTCATATATGTAGGGCTTTGGAGAAAGTGAATATAAAGTTACTAAGGAAAGTGGTCTACAATTTCTTTAGCAGATGAGTGAACTACTCTTGGGATGAAAATTCTTTATACACATAGGTAAACCATACAAACTAAAAACAAGTCACAATATATAACCAGGTTAGGAACATACAAAACCAGAAATAATCTCTAAGTAGACGTTATCAACTGTAACAAAGCAAAATGTGACACCAGATATTCATGTCAAGAATTCCATATAGAGACTTGTTTGAAGAAAAGACAAATGTAACTAAAAGTCACAAATACTGGATCAGATGGTCAGCTAAGGAGAGCAGCATAGTTCCTTGGATTCACAAATTTAAACAACTCCTGATTTTATCTCAGCTGGCTATCCTTTAAGTGGACTCCTTACATTTTCAGGTCATGGAAGTTGAAAATAAGCAGCAAATTCAATTTGATCAAAAAGAGCTAAGGTTCAATATGGACTTCTAAATTCATAAGTGCCATTCTAAAAGCTTTCACCTAATCAATCTGATACTAAACTACCTAATTCTGGACAACACAAAGGGTAAAATTAAAAAAAAAATTGCAGAATTCAGGACATCAGTGCAAGTTGATAGTAAGTTTTCAGTAATTATTTGCAAAACTAATTAATGAAGTAGACAAGTAAGCAAAAGCAAGAGATCACAATGAAACAGTATCTGTTCCTGATTGATTCACTACTGAAAGCAGTTGTCAAATAAAATAATAAATAAATAGGTATAGCTGAAGTTCTATTTGGAATTTTCAGTTTCAAAATAAAACTTCATTCATTCATACACAATGTATTTTGAATGTATTAATTGAACTACTGCCATGTGATAGTTTTATCAGTCAAACTAGAACTAAAAGAGTATCAAGAATTTAATGTTCAAGTATGTAATTCTGAATCTCTGCACAGGGTCATGGAATACTGCAAATAGGTGTGAGCTCATAGGTACCAACTGGACTGCTCTAATTTACATTCACTGACGAGCTGACCCTACCTGTAACATTTATCTCGTTGCATTAAGATATATTAATGATAGAGATTATCCAGTAAAGAAATAAAGAATCTCAGGATAAGATAGATGGTGGTCATTAATGGTGCACATTACCTTGTTGTTGTACTGCATACAGATGGATTTCACCAAATACTAGCTTTAATGTATAATAGAGGGCTCAAACAATAATACTTAAGAAAACTGCTGCAAGATGAAGAATGTAATATCTACAAATTTGGCACTATTACACATTTCAATTTGCTCTGCTGAAACATCCTCATCAGCAAAGTATTCAAGGGCACTTCTAACTTACTGTAATTTAAGAATTAAATACATATACTTCTAAGATTTTTTCATTCAGACCTAAAAACAACAGTCATTTTACTGAATTTCCCCTCTTTTACTGCATTTTACAGCAATTGGCACTGTGTATAAACCTCTGTCTGCTATTAACACAAATATGGGGGAAATTATATTGATTCCTTTATTCACATTACGATTCCTGAATCTTTATCTACACTTTTTATTTACATGCTTAGGTCTTCTGTCATCTCAATCTTTTGGTTTTCTATTACTTCTCTTTATGCCACCATGGCTTATGCCTGCTTAGACTGTGGATTACAGCACTGGAATGTGAACCAGGAGATGCTAACACTGCAAAACTGCCTGGCTGAGGAGGAAATAATTCTGTTATGAATTATTATCCCAGACACGGACCAAAGAAACCACATGGAGCTGACAAGAGATAAATATGATCATGCTGCTAGAATCACTTGCCTTGCTCTAGAGAATGCCAAAATGAGAAGGGCTGACATTCCCACTAACATTCCAAAGTTCCAAACATAAATAGAAATAATTTACTTTAACTCCTTCTAGACAGATAGTCACTCTCACAAAAGTGCCAAATGTAGTTGAGCCATTTAACAGATGCCATTTTAAATGAATCCTAAGGCTACAGAAAAAAAAACGTTGGCTCTGTACGTATTAGCACAAAGGTACAGTTCTAGTGAAGTTCTGCATCCTAATGGGATATAGAATGTGATGTGTTTAACTTAGAACAGTTCAGGTTGTTGCTTATGTTTCTATCAATTCCAAACTAATTCTAATGACAGAAAAGAATTCATGTATTTTTGGAATAATACATTTTTTATTTTCCAATAAATGACAGCCTGGGTTTCACCATCCAATGAAAAACAGCAAAGCTACACCAAAGGTCAGATGTAGTTGGCATTTGGGAACATTTCACAGAACCAGAGAATCATAGAATTATTTGGGTTGGAAGTGACCTTAAAAATCACCTAGTTTCAACCCTCCTGCCATGGGCAGGGACACCTTTCACTAGACCAGGTTGCTCAGACCTCCATCCAACCTGACGTTGAACTCTTCCAATAATGGGATATCCACAACTTCTCTGGGCAACCTGTTCCAGTGTCTCACACTCTCATCGTAAAACAATTCCTCCTTGTATCCAACTGCTTTCAATTTAAAAGTGTTGACCTTTCTCCTGCCATTAAAGGCCTTGGTAAGAAGTATCTCTCCATCTTTCGTATGAGCCACCATCAGTACTTCGCTGATGGTGCTGTTTCAGCAGAGCCAATTCAAACATGCGGTAGGCAGAAATACTGAAAGGCTTCTATAGGGCCTACCCTTCTACGGGTTGAAAAGCCCCAACTCTCTCAGCCTGTCTTCACAGGAGAGGTGCTACAGCCCTCTGATCACCTTTGTAACTCTTCACTGGACCTGCTCTAACAGATCCATGTCTGTCTTTTACTGGAGCCCCACAGCTGGACTCTGTACTCCAGATGGGATGGCAAGAAAATTGAGTAAAGGGGCAGAATCAACTCCCTCAACTTGCTGGCCACACATCTTTTGATGCAGCCCACAGTAAGACTGGCTTTCTGGGATGCACATACTCATTGTTGGGTCATGTTTTTTGGTAATGCAACAAAGGGAATCCAGAGATCTTTCCCACATTTTTATTTACAAAAATGTCTAGCTTTAGAGCCACTGACAGAATAATAAAGAAATAAATACAGACATGCTTCGTACAAGTAACAGTGTTTATGAACTGTTTGCATTGCTTGAAGCAGGTTAAGGCTATTAAGCCTTTGTTGCTGCCAAATATGGCAGATACATTTTTTGTCTCCCTAAGAACTTGTCATAGGCTCTTATGGCAAAGATGTTTTTACATTCTCTAGTTACTGGTTAGTAGGTAAAAATTATTTGCCTGAGATCACTGATAGATTATACATGTCACCTATATGGCAGCAGCTTTAAAGTTTGATTTTATAAATGGTCTATAGCTTAAGGATGACTAGTTCTCCTCCTCCTCAGTACTTAAGGGGCTGAACTTGATCTCATCTTCCTGGTTGTGCCCACTTTTATCAAGCCAGTGGATGCCCTGGCAAGTCTTCCTACAGCTGCCTGAAAAAAATTCTGAATTAGTCAATTAACTGTATTTGCATGCTTAAGGTGGCAAAAAAAAAGAAATCAATTTTTTAATAAATTAATTATTTCAATACTCATTTTTCCCTGAAATAGGGAAAAATGAGTATTGATATCAGAAACCTTTCTGATGGAAGATGAATTCTGAAAACTCAGTTCCAAACTTTAGTTTTGAAAAATTATCTTCTATGCTGTGTTGTGGACTATCCTGCTACCAGAGAAGATTCAGTAAATCGTAAAGTTATAGTCTGCCTGCTGAGCATTTGTGACAAGGAATTATGAAGACAGCAGTTATCCAAACTACACCTCCTATAATCCCTTAAACCACCACAGTGACCTAGATTTATGCAAGCAGTAACAGAAAACCCTTTTAAAAGCCACCATTTTTAAACTACCTTTCCTTAAAAGTTAAAAAAAGTAAAGTAGCGTCCTGTTGAAAATTTTAATTTAGAAGAAAATACAGTTTCTGTAGAAAATTCTTAATTAAAAGTTTTATCCACCAGTAAAACAAATTTTTGAGGATTGCTTGTTGCTTTTTTTTCTCCTGCTGGGTCCGTCTGGAGTGCCAGTTTTTGGTCAAACAGCACACTTGAAGAGCCACAGCATTTTCCACCTCAGTTTAGCTACAGTTGCCTTGACAGCAGATGTCAAGAAAAATCTGCCACAGGGAAATCAGACACATATGCAGAACAAATTTGGGTGAAGACTTCAGGAATGGCAACGTGCAAACATTTTTAATGACATACTGCAGGAGTGCTGAAAACCAGTAGTTCAAGAGTTTCAACCCACTTTTGAAACCAGTAACTTTTGTAAATACAGACATGTCACCCAAGTTCTCTGCCACAGTTTCTGCAGTAGATTTAGTGGCTGATAGAAGATATAGCTACATAATTAATAACATCTCCTTGTAGCTTAAAGAAATCACATAACTGCTAAAGAGAATTACTTTTATTACTGGAAAATTTATTTATTAAGAGGTTATAATTACTTAGAGTTGCTGTAAGGCCTCATTACTAAGGTACCAGTAAGAAAACATAAGCAGAGCTAACCTTGGGGTTTTTTCCACTGCAATGGTCAAAATGAAACCAAATAAAAACAGAAAATTAGATATTTTGAACATGGACATCCATGATTATCTACAAGGACATGTGAGGGAGTTCTATTACATGAAACCCGATGTGGAATTATTTATACTTTGATATTTCCATTTCTCCTCTCTTCGCTCTTGGCCTCGCACAGTTATCCTCTCCTAGCTTTCAGTGTCTTAAGTGGCTTCTCAAAAAGCTTTCTATCTTCACTGTAGTTTTGCAGCTGCTGATGCCAAAGCTCTATATACATAAAGCATGAGTAAGATTCTCAACAACGTGCACAGTTAGAAATAATGGTACCTTCCCTTCTCCTGCTCCCTCTCCTGAATATATAAATCCACAGACAGATGCTGTTTCTTTTCTTTCTCAGTGGCCCACAGGCAGGAAGATATCCTTGGAATGGCAGTATTTTCAGTCAGACTGTCCCTTTCAAAGCCTTCATTACTGAGCAGTAGATAGAATAAAGCCTTAAAGTCTTCCTGCAAAACATCTGAAGAGAGGACATACCTTGCAAAATTAACGCTTTGTCCTGAAACTCAGTCATCTGATGTGCTTAGCAACCCTGGTCTAAGCAGAACTCATCACCAACTTCATAGAAAATCATACTGTATGTTTACTCCACCACGTTCTGAACTACTTCAGTTTACTTCAGTTTCAAAACGGTAACAGCACTACAGGGTTAACCCTGAATTTCACTGCCTTGTACTGTGTTCAAGTCATTTGTTCATGAAGGTTTCTTGTTGCCTAAACTGGTTTCACCTGCAGGCACCAAGATCAAATTCTTTAAAATTAATATTCTGTGATGATATAAGCGGGTGGGAAAAAGCTTTTGGTGTAGTATCGCCACCATGCAAACCAAAACAAGTAGATCACAGTTGGTGGCAGACCTTTAATAACATCCTTTCGATTCACAAATAGATTGAACAACATTTTTAAATGTTCTGAAAAGAAGCAACAATTCCGAGTACATGTGGCTTTTGTATACTAAGAGTTAGAAATGATGGAACAAGAGATGAAAAGCAAACAAAATATTCTTTGAAGCACTGTTTTCAATAGGAGCATTCCTCCCTGAGTCAAAACAGCATTGTTGTCCAGCAGATTTAATAACTCCATTTCAGTCGTGATGAGACCAGGGATATATAGGAGAGATTATACAGTAGTGGAAATACGCAAAAAAAAAAAAAAGATTTCCTCTGCTCTGCTCCACTTCACTACTATCTGGGTGTAATAACAATTCTTTTCTCAATGGCAGTAAGCAGAATTTTAGCTTTCTTTTACAAGGTGTCTGGTGCCAGCTAAACTGCTGTACTAATACATAAGGAGCAGTAAAGAATTCTAAGGGAGTTACCTGTATATAGATGTAACGAAGGGAAGAAAAATGCAGACTGGGACAATTTAGGGAATTCATCTACCTAAAGTCAATGAATTGCCCTTTATGGTGTTTTTTTTTTTGTTGTTGTTGTTTTATTTTGTATGTCTCAGAAAGCAAATTCCATTTTATATGCATTTCCTCATGTGATTCTCCCTTCACTGTAAACTGGAATTTCACCTGGTGATGACCCTGCATGTACAATAATGTCATTAATTCAAGATGGCCATTGTCCTCTCTGTTCTAATCCTGCTTTGGTTTTTTAAAACAAATTAGTCCCCACTTCTGTTTCCTGGATACCACCGAAGATAATGCCATTTTTGAGGCTTAAGTTGAGCATTTAAGGGAAAAGAAAATAAACAGCAGCAGAAGACATACACAGGATTATAAATTACAAAATTATAAAAGGAGAAACAATATGAAGAGAGGGTGTTATTACATCTGTCTCCTAACACAAAATCTAGGACATAGCCTATATAATTATCAGGAACTTAAAATAAGTAAGTATTTTCCAGAGTGCATAATGTAAGCAAAAAATGCAGGCAATTTGAAAAAAGTGGAATTATAAATTCATGTAAGAAAACCCATACTACTATAAGCAGTACAGGCTAAAGTAGCATTAAGTGCTACTATATACGTACAGAGTAGAGGTCTGAAAGCTTCTAAGCACTGCACTGGTGAGAAAATGAGGGTGCGCTGCAAGAAGCATCACTGTATCTTTTATCAGATGTCTGACCACTGACAGAAACAGGATGTTTCTAAAAGTTAGACAAACAGTCTGGTATTTTACAGCCTTTCTTACACCCTTATTACATGGTAGATATTTGCAGGTAATAAAACTAAACAAAAATAACCTCTCTGATGTGTGTAAACAGCTATAAGAAATATATTGGCATGTTTTTTTGACAAGGTTACTTACAATAGGTTTAAATTGTAGTTTAAAATAGTATCACCACAGAAGTTTTTTATTGTTTCTGGGTCCCAGTGAAAACAAACATACAGCAACAGCATTTTATTTATGTATATGCTGGCAACAACACTGACAAATAATTTATTCATGTCTTAATGTTCCTCCTGGTACAAAATAATTTTATTCAAGGACACTTTGGAAAATTCCACAGAGCAACTAACCACTGTTTGTTTGAAGCGCAGACAGTTTCAGAACATTTTTTTAATATTTGTGGTACCTCTGTGCACATTTTAACCATAGAAAATTACGCCAATAACTAAAGAATTTTTTCTTCCCAAAAGAACAGCAGAGTAATACAGTCCCTCTGAAGTTGTAATGGTCTTTGGCATACAATACCAACAGGAAATCATAACTTGGTGCATCTATTAAACAAAAGATACTTTGACAAAAAATAAACACTGTAAGTAGACAGGAATCAAAATTCAGTTATCTCAGTTTACCCCATACTTCTCCTCTGCAGTATTGCATCCAGAGAGTCACTGGTTTTCAGATGTCTCATTATAGTGATCCAGAGAACTCAGAGAAACAGCACAAAAGGAAATTATTACAACCAGCCTAACGGCCTGGAAGCAATGTGCTTCCTTACTTATCCTGAGACAGAACAAAACTGGAGCTTTCATTGTATGTGATCAGATGCTGTTCCACATCTCTCTACAGAACATCTGTTTGTCCACAGCACAAATCACTTTCAAGACTGCTGTGCAGAATGGTGCTGTTTTGGATCCTAGACATCAGCTGCCTCCCAGTGGTAAGGAATATAGGAAGTGACTGGAAAAAACTGAAGCTGAAAGGGAAGACTGACCACTATTGAGGTCCCAGCTTTCTACTCAGCTGCCACCTTCTATGCTCCTGCAGGGGCACTCAATCCAGTACCAGACTAGAGCCAGGCTGAACCCCCTCACACACCCCAAATGTAGTGAGGATGCTTGGCCCTTGGCACCTCTTTTTTTTTTCTTTACAGATCTGTTCCGCTTTTGCTAAGCAACTTGCTAACACAGATATAGGCTGCACAGGTCCCTCTTGACTAGCTGGAAGCAAGATGAGTCCATGTTTATTCTTACCCTTTTGAGAAAGCTAGCAGTTAGTCCTACCTTAGCACAGAGCCTGTTTTGACTTTATTGAACTGTGAAAGAGGTTATATTCCTTGACTCTTCCTTTTCCAAGCAAGGACAAATTTTGACCTGACAAGATAAACTGGGCAGAATTATTTTGGAATAGATATAGACTCTCAACAGAAAAGGGTTTTGATACCCAAGGTCAAAAAATACATACTACATCAGGATGGAAGTTTTCACAGTAGGTGTCACAATAAGGGCCCAGGAGTGGTAGATCCCACCCATGCAATGTTGAGTCCATGACGTATAAGCACAGCAAGACCAGCCTAAGACCTTCTGGAAGACGCAAACAGGTGTGGGGAAGCAGAAAGAAAGCCTCCATCAAATAGGTGGCGGTAAGGGACAAGACTAACCACAGCACTTCTTGACTGCGCCACTTAAAGTGGCCCCGTGAAGATAACACAGGCCAGAGCACATCAGTTAATTAGGCTATTCATGTGAAACACCTATAGATAGTAATAGACATTTCTTTTTTGCTGCAATATTGACAACAAGGAAAAGAGACTCTAACTGGTGGCCCTGAGGTGGCCCCAGAAGAGAAGCCAGACCACAGGAAGAGTCCATTATGTCTATATTTAAGAATTCAGCTAGATTTTATGTGCCAGGTGAGTCATATTAAGTCCTTTAACTATTTGAGTACATAAGAAACATTTTAAATCCCTTCTTCTCTTGAGATGATGAGCAAATTGATCTGTCTGAAGAATTTGTACCTTGTGTGGTCAGCATGCAGCTCTGTAACCTGGATACTCCATTTAAATTTCCTGCCTAACAGTTAGGAGGTGGTGGCAGAACTCTGTTTCTCAGGCTCTACTCCTTCCCCTCTGAATCTCTTTTTCCATTTTTCAGGTGGGAAAGCTCACCTCTAGCCAGAAACGAAAAAAAAGGTTTCCTGAATTAACCAAGATATCAAGTAACCCCCAGCAGTGTGCCTGTCCCTGCTTCTTCCCTGAACCTTCCCTCAAGCACTTGTCTCCTGAAAGGCAGGGCAGTGGCCAAACAAACCCAAATGCTCAACAGTCTGAAGGAAAATTACAATACAAATGGCAACTCACACACAAATAAAGTCAGACTCCAAAGAGGAGTTTACAAAGCAAAAACAGATTTTAAAACCAGTACAGGCACATCTATTTGTAGCAAATTGCTTACTACTAAGAAAATCTGTGACCTGGAGACCTGAACTACACTTGTTGGTCTCCCACAGATATTTTCACTGCCGAGCTATCTATGCGCATTGTTCCCGTGCTGCTATCATTTCTAGCTAATGAATTAATTGCTTCCAATTAATTGACAGCAGCTTCATACTGTATTACCGAAGGATTACAAATTAAATATTAATTATGCTTCATTGTGCAGGAGAAATCAAATTAAACATAATCACACTCAATTATGAAGTAAGTACACTAGACATTTTCCAGAACAGATGCACACTGTCCAAATTATAGTCAATTCTGATATATTGTAAACAAGTTAAGACTCATTTATTAAACAGAAAGTATCACACCTCCCACACAGAAATGCAAGAGACAAATGTTTAAAGCTTCAAATTTTCACAGATGGTAGCAAGGAGAAAACACTCTTATAAGACAAGTATTTCATGCCTGCAGTCTTTAGCAGCCACTGGTATTCCACTGAAAGGAAAACAAAATTCCCAATATAGTTTTTCCTGTACCTCAGTATCAGTCAAATCGCTTAATTGTCACTGTGAGTTTGGCCTGACATCATACAGAACTTCATCCACAACCAGGGGCTGCCAGGTACCTAATTCTAAATTGCTAAAACACGTGTCTGAAAACAAGTTTAATAGTTGTTCAGGGCAGAAAATAGTCATTGCAATAAGGGCATCCAAGTTTGAAAAAACAGACTGAGAGAAGCAAGCCTAGAGAAGTGGAGCACATCACTCAGGAAAAGGGTATCTTCATCAGTGTGGCGCCTCGGAAAGGACAGCTCTGTTTTCCTCCTCATGTTCTGTGAAACTTCACCCGCTCTGGGAGAGCAAGTGGAGTATTTTTGGAGGCAGTGGGAGGAAGAAGGATAAAGGAGAGACAGATATCTCCAGAGCAACATTTTTTTTTTCTCTCAAAAGATTGACTTCAAAACATCTGATTGTCAGCCTACCCAGTGAACAGACAATTTATTACAGAAGCTGAGCCAGATTCTTAGCTGATAAAAATTTATTTAGCTCCACTGATTTCAGTAACAGGAGAGGTGAGCTTTTGGGGAGCCAAGACAGCACCTTTCTCAACAGTACTGTCTATGGATTGGATTCCTTTTAAAAGGGTACTTTATGCATAAACAGCTGGGTAAAATTTTTAACAAAAAAACTCCAAAACAACCAACAAAACCAAAACAAAACACGATCCATATTTTGAAAAGACTTCCAAGGACTTTTTACTCATCACTATTTCACTCTACTCATTATCAACCTGAATAAGAACATTTCAGCATATGATAGACTTCAAGCAGGTAAGTATTCTCAAAATACTCATGCAGGTGAGTCTTCTCAAAAATTCTGATTCAAGAGCCCCACCAACCAGAGGCCATCTATCAAACATGTATATCATGTGTAGCAGCAACAGAATACAACCCTTCAAACTGATCACATCTGAATGAAAAACAAAACCAATTTTTCACAAGTGATATCTAACAGAATACGCAGTGAATTATTTTGCATTATAAGATGCAGTTGTGTACGTTTTGTTCTGGGGTCCTACAACATCAGCTGTCATTGATCTGAAAAGACTATGAGTTTATTGTTAAAAAAATTGCAGATGACGCAGAGCTATACTGAAAATCAGAGGCACAACTATGTCACCTGTATAATTTATTACATTGTGTTCATTCAAATAACATTTTAATATTCAATAAAATAATCCTAATCTGTAAAACAAGAGGGATATCATCTGGGAAAACACACTATGAGCATCATTACTGCTAACAAAACACAAGATCCCACTGCAGCACTACAACTAATGGATAACAACATCCCTGGGAATATAAGCAGAAGAATACCTATCAAGACTTCATTGATGGTATTCCTTGCCAGTATGGAGGTATTTTTGGACAGCATGTGTATATTCAGAGTGCTGTTTTGGGTTCTGATGCTTCAAAGGAAAACACCAGCAAAAAAAAAGGAAAAAAATACTTATACTGGAACCACTAGATAATCAGAGGGCTGTAAATCCTGCCTTACAATGACACACTTCAGAATTTACGTGTCTATCCAAAAGTAAAGATTAAGGGAGGACTTGATTATACTACAAGTACTGTGTAGTGTACAAGTACTTACATAGGAGATTATTGATAGCAGAGAGCTCTTTAATCCAGCCAAAAAGCAAGTAACGTCATTCAATGATGGAAACATTAAGTTAAACACCAAAAATAGAATAAAGGTAGCAATGTTTAACTGTTAAAATCATTAACCTTGGAAATGTCCTGGCTCCAAAACTCTATGAATTACACACAACATAAATTGGTAGAATTTATGATGTCAAAGAGAGACGCCTCCCATGCACCTCCATTTTTAAACCTGCCATTTTTTTAAGAATAGTATCAGTCAAAAAGCTTTCTGACACTCTGGTATAAGTGAACAAAAATCAAGAACAAACTTCGTGTCATCTGCAATGTAATCTTCTATAATATTTTATGAATCCTCTGCATTTACATTACACAAGTGTAGCTAAAATTTGATTTATTGTCCTGCATCCTATTCCTGCACAGGTAATCCTTGAGACTCAGGCATGTGCTTCTGAAAACAGAGGTACACATTACTAGCAATACTGAAATACTGCCTTTCAAGACCTCGAACTTTTTACATGTTCTCCAGTAGGAGCAGAACTGTTGATATTCTTTCTATGGAGTAATATCATTTAGTTAAGTAACAGGAGGGGCGACCAGCTCGAGGTCATAATACTGTCACCAGTCTTCGTGGATGATTTTGCATCAACTTGCATACAGACATGTCAAAAAGTAGTACAGGCACACATCACAATCAGATTATTGATGACAATTTTTCAGGCTATACTGCTGCAATTTTAAATGCATTCATCTTCAGTTCTCACATGGGACCTGCAGTGTATTACAAGATGCTGCTTCACGCACACTGCAGACACTTTGCTGTCATTTAGCAGTCTGAAAACAAAACCAAAATTTTACTAGTTACATGCAACAAAAATGTGCTACCTACAGGATTTGGAAAAATGAAACCATAATATGTGTACACTTGTGGTGATAAACAGTATGAAAATTGCAAAAACAAGGATGGATACTGAACTAATTTAAGGGTTTGAATATCTAATGTGTTCCACGACACATACGTGTGTGTACGTGTGGCTGTCAGAGAAATTGAGAGGAGGTGATTTATCCTGTCAAGCTTTCCAATGTTTCCTTCTTTGGATATTTATAACAATGTCACTCTTTAGGGTCAGGGTACTGATGGCTTATTTAGCTAATAATTTACGACTGTAGAAAAAACATTTGATTGAGTATATCCAGTCCAGTGTCTGTTAGGTGCTGTCTGAGTGAATGAATGAAGACAGACTGAATGAAACCAGCAGCTTGTCTTTAGTGTAGACTTGTCAACAGGAGGATTTGGACAGAACTAGAATACACAGTGTACCCCAAGAAATGTACAATGTTATCTCTGCTGTACCACAAAGAAACTTTCAAAACACCTTTCTGTTTTCATTTTCTTGTGTACATGTTTTGCATGTTTCTTTCACTAGCAGTGTCTCTTAAAGGAAAGAACAAGATTTTATAGTAAAAGAGTAATAAACATACTGACAGAAGTCAATTCATAGGTTTGCTGACAAAACTGAAATATCTTTATGAAGCATTCACCAGCCTTTGAACTCTCTCTCACATAACACTTCAGCAATTCACAATCTCACTTACTCTTTTGCAGCTTTGTTACATTTTGCATATGATCCTTCCTATGTGTTTAGAAGCATTGTGAGAAAGACCAAATATTCATTCCATCTCTGATGGATGTTTAGTTAAGTTTGATACAAAGGCCCTGTATTTGCTGCAGCTCTCAAATAATATGTACTGAATCAAAAACTACTATTCCAAATAGAATAGCTCAGGAACAGAATCCCAAATAGAATTAGACATATGACCAGAATCTTAGATGGGTAAATAAACATAGGCCAGCATTTCCAACCAATCTTCCTATTTGTAAGCTCATAGTCACTTTCTTCCCCACTTTCTTGCTAAATTTTCTTTCAGTGCCAAAGCATTTCCACATTTTTAAGGTCATCACTCCTTATAGTACCTGAAAGAGAATTTCTATCTTTCATGAGATTACTTAGAAGAAACCTCAAAAAGCATGAATTTTGTGTTCAGAGAATGGTAGAAAGGGCACGTTGGGGATGTGATCTGTAACATTCTTCAGTGTGTTTTTTTACACAGCTTAATGCAAACATGACATTTTTTAAAATATCTCTTTTATTATTATCAAATATTTGAGAGACACATACAACCAGGACAGTAGGATATAACAAGAATGGCTCTACTTTGCCAGATCAAACATCCATCTGTCCCAATATTTCACCTTTGTGAGATGACCAAGGAAAGTATTAGAACAGAGAAATCCTGTAGGTGATACCTCCCCATCACAGACTCCCAGATGTCAACAGTCTGAGGCTTAAGGACTTTCTCAGACAAAGGTGATAATATTGTGTGTAAAACACTAGTATACTTTTGTTCCATGAGTTTATTAATTGCTTTTGTATCTACACAGACATCTGCAATTTTCTGTGGCAATGAGTTCCACAGTATGTTTTTGATATCATTTGATACAGTCTAAATTTTATAGCAGGATAAACAGTTTTCTGAGCTAATTCTCTCTGTGCCAGCCATGAATTTATAGACCTTTTCATAGACTTCAGTCTGCTTCACAGCTTGTAACACAGAAGGCATTCCTTTGATCATCCTTGCTGCACTTTACGCATTCTTGAGCTCTTTGCTCTATTTTCTGAAGGGGGAACAGAACCACGTATATTATTCAAGATGCAGGAGCAATACTTGTATGAGCAATTGCCTAACAATTTCTGTTTTGTTCTAAATGCAATTCCTTGTTCTCTGCTCTTTTTCTAGTAATTCTTTACATTCTCTTCCCTGCCCTCTGCTCACTTTTGCACAGACAGTTTTATACAACTACCTATATTAGCTCTGAGCCCTGTGTCCTGAGAGGGAATAGTTTGTCACCTGCCATTTTGTCATCTACTGACTTAGTGTTGTGAAATCCTTCTGTATCTCTGCAGTGAGCTTTCATTTTTGCTACTGAATAACTCAGGACCGTGAAAACCTTTGCCATTCTGCTCTTTACCCTCCTTTCCAGTACACTTCTGCACACAACAACCAATGTAAACATCAACACAGATCCCTGTAAGACACTCCAAATAATATCTTGTCATTTTACAACTATGTGAAACCTGTCAGAATACTGGATTTTTAATGAGTTTAATAGTTTAGGCCACTTTTAGTTATTATAATGCAGCAATCAGAAAAAAGGTATCATATATGGTAAACCAGGGCAAAACAAAGAAACAGCTCCTATTGAACACCAAATGCCTGCAGTAGGGAACAAGGTAATCTCCCATAACTGTAAAGAGCTTCAAAAGGCCTTAGTAAACACCGTGAGAAACTCATGGATGAAGGAAACAATTCTATGTGAAAAAAACGTATCGAACAGGAATACACTAAATCCAAAAGTGACTACCACCTCTGAATTTCTTTACTGGCATGGGGAGTGCCAGTATAGGGGATTCAGACATCCTGCCTGAGCTTTGTGGCCCTCCTACACAAGTCTTATTGCTATCTCCTTCCCATGCTCTTGCAACAGAGTCAGCTGCTGGGTACTGAGGGCATTTGATTTGCACTAATTTCAGTATTTGTATATCATATATTAAAGCAAGTTACAAGAAGCCAACTACTGTGCTCTGCCTCCAAGGCACTCACCTATGCAGCCTACAAGTTTCATTACTCTCCCATCTTCCAACTGTTTCCTGTAGCTCCGGGAGTAGCTCATGCCAGGCAATGTACACAGCAGTACGGAGATGACACCCATTCTCCTTCATAACACAGGCACTTTTTCTACAGACATTGGTAGAGGCTTAAACTAGAAGTCCTTCTGGCTGTAAGAAAAACCTAAAGAATGGAATGAAATTGAGCTGTGCAAGTTGTATCCCGGTATTCATCAGCTGTGAGATGAGCACTGATGGAAGCAATCGAAACACTGAGGGTGCCAGGTGCCCCAAACACGTTCTCTTTCAGTCCTACTGCATGTCATCGACAGAGGACAGGTGTCTCTGGTGTAGGATATTTGAGCTCTGCCAAATTCATTAATGTTCAGGTGAACATTATAAGGTGAGATCTAGTAGCCCCCCATATACAGGCAGTCGGACTGGATAAAAGGGTAAATAACATCTTCCCAGACAAAGCTCAGTGGACTGAGAAGCAGGCTCTTTCCTAGGAGCAGGTAAAGGAAGGGCTTTCACCTGAATCAAAGGCTGCAGTGTAGTGAAAACTCTGTGACTAGGCACTCATACCCACATGAGTGCCACCTACACACAAGAGAGGAAACTGGATATACACTATTCTCTTCTAACATTTTGTTATTAAAAATATTGCCTGACAATCCATCTCTGTGTCTTCATTTACCTGGGAAAGACTTTTATTAGTATAAATCAGACTTGGATCCATCCTGCCTTTCGAGCCCTCTATTTGGCTATGATGCACAAGCAAGGAAAGAACAGGTGCAAGAGAAGGTATTTCTCTATGTTTGGTCTTATAATACCTAGATGTAAAGTACATTGTCAATAACGACAGAGAATTATTACAGGGACGAAAACTGCTTGCTGGGTTAAAAGATTATCAAATAATCAGAATAAAAGCAGTTTTCAGGTTTCATTACATGTACATGAAATCACAGTTTAAGTAGTCACAAAAAATTGCTGCAGAGCAGTAATTCTCCTGGTTCACATTAATTTTCCTTAATAATAAAGGAAAACCAATTCTTTGTGGACTTCTGGGATTATACAAAATTACACTTATGAAATATGTGTTTTGCAGTATGAATTGCTAGGAGGACTTTCATTTAAAACATGCACTGTACTGAATCCCTGAGTTACTCTTGTTTTGATCTTTATACCACAAGACAGAGGGGAGCCAAACAAGTTTCCTATTGGACAGAGGAAGGTAAAAGAGAGAAAATCAATCCATTGTATGTTAAACTGCCTCAAACACAGCTTAGAATTGATGAAGCATTAATATAGAGAGCTTACTTTTACTTTAAGACTCTAGATTTTAATGAGAGGAATCAATTATCCTCTCATCAATTATCAGGGTAGTTTCCCTGTAATCTAAGGATTTGAGCAGGTCAAACTGATTCTTTCATACCTACCTCAAAAAACATTAATTTCTTTTTGGTGGTTTATTATACAGTTTTCTCATTGAAAGTAAAGAACAACCAAACTGATAAAAATCAGACAGCTTCAATTAAAACTACTGAAGGTTAAGATGGTGTAAAATCTTACAAACCATGGATTTAATACACTTAGTGCAGCCATTTGTTTAAATCAGCACAGTGGGTTCCAATTAATATTTTTAAAGCATACTTTCTGCAATAATCAGAGAAGTAGAATAGCTATCGGTAGGGTGACAGAAATTCAATATCTGTATTTAATGTTTGCAAGCCTACTGGAAATTCAGATGTTCTACAGGATATACTTAGTGCTGCTGTAAGGGTGCAGACACACATTTTTCAATGACACTGGAAAATAGCAAGTCCAGAAAACAGGAATAGGCTCAACCATAAGCAGCCCAAAAAGGAAAAATCTTACTCCCTAGCGACAGAAATCATTTTATCTTTGCCTTGAGCATGCATTCAAGTCACCAATAAACCCAAGACCGATAACTGGCTCAGCTGTTACCTATACTGTCATCTCCCTGAATAAAAGAGGGACAAAAGAGAGGAGTTGAGTCATGGTGCAGCTGCAACACCCAGCATGAAACTAATCCCAGCTGAACTGCACAATTGATAACAGTTACCAGCACACAGCCCATTAGGTGGGACTAATAAATTATTCCATCAAATAGATGGTGCAATTAAATAACAGCAGTTAACTGGTATGTGATTTATGTAGATAAAAACATTCAGACATGTCAGATGTAAACTTTGCATTAATGAACCTTATATGTAGCCATTTTGCATCCTGGTGAAGTATTAAGCCAAGAACTCTGGAATTGTGAAAAATATTGTTATACATCCTTTGATTGTCAACATTTTGACCCAGAAAACAAAAGCTAGTGCTCTGAATCACTAATTTTAAATTTCATCAGCCTTACCTATCTCAAGACACTTTTCTGTATACATTTAAAAATATGTTTTGTAAAGATAATGTATTTTCTTCCTTAGCTGTGCATGTATCACTTATGCAGCAAGGATTATCTTGTGATTTAAAGTAGATTATCTGGCACCTGAATGATTAATTCATAGCAGTTCAGCTATGGACAGACTTGGTGTACTTTACTCACATGAGAAGCAATTCACAGTGGGTTGTTCTCCTGGTTTAAATGAGGTCACAGGAGGGCGAAAGCATTCCTCAAGGAAATCAATACAACAAAATCTGACTTTAAATCTGGCCTTATGTGTTCAGGAGTTGCCATTCTCAGTAAGTCAGAGTCTGGAATCTTTCTTCGTTAAAATTTCCAAGAGATACATCTCACAGCTGAAATATTGCTAGTTCTGTGTGAAGGAACTCAGCAGGTTACAGAAAATTATTACTGTTTTGCTTAGTTTCCCAAACATTCAGAGTAAAGACCAAACAAACTCAAAAAGCAATATTTTATTCACTGCACTGAATCCCTCCTCCGGGAAGCAACTTTGGACATATATAGCAGTATCTCATCTGTCACTTATTTACACACATAAAGATTTTACTATAACATATGGATACCAACTTCCTTAAAAATTATTTATCAATTAGACAAATGTGAGTGATGGATAGAAGATTTCAGCATCTGAAAATGTGCAGATGGCACTGTAAATAACCATACACATACAGTTTATAGTCAATATATACTTTTGTGGGACTTCAATAATACTCAGTTCTGTATATTTTTGTCTCTTCATTCAAAAGCTCATGAAAGACAGAAACAGCATTTTTATAGTAATTTTGATGCATTCTAAATATGACAAAAGACACGAGGCGTAACTTTAAAGCTATTGTTAATTGCAAATTACAATTTATGTCTGGCAAATAAATCAGGTCTTGTTAAACAGCAGATTACAAATGTTTAGCCACAGTGCCCTCTAGCTGTCTTAATTCTTACTTTAGAATTTCCATGTAGTTTTCACGGAAGGAAAAAATCTCTGCATGAACCAGCAGCTAGAGAGGTACAGGTATTGCCAATTGTGATCCATCTACCCAGTTTTCCTTATCATGATGACCCACCCACCCCAATCCCAAAAAACCCTTTCTCTAACATCCAATGAACAAAATATATTTTTCGTTTTGAATTTCCCAGCCTGAAAAGTACAGATCAGGAAACCAACCCGAAGAACATAGAACTGATTTGAAACTTTCATTGGGACCCAAACAACCTCAACAGGAAGAATGGGTTTCTGTCTTCCATTGCTTTTTACTTCTGAGTGCAATCCATACGGTCTGCTTTGAATTTGAAGCACCAGTAAAGAGCAGCACATTTGGGCACACCCATAAAGGTGAGCTGTTAGATAAAAGAATGAGGGCCAGGCTCCCTTCTCAGATGACACCAGTCAGTTGAAAACAGCTAAGAGGCAGTTTCTCATCTGTTTTCCTAATCCAGCTGGTTTAGGGAACTGAGTCACTTTTCAAAGGTTGTGTCTTTCAGAAATACTCTCTGACGGACACTTGATTTTCTCTTCCTCCTTCCTTCTCTTGAGACTACACTTTGTCCACTTCAAACCTCTTAAACCATAAAAAATTCCTTTGGGTGCTGAAACTACATAATACACAGTTCTGGCTGTGTAAAAAAAAGGTAAAAATAAAAGAATGGGGGTAAGTCCTGTCTCAAAAGTTTGTACACTGCACAGCAGATAAAAACATTCACTTCAAAACCTATAGAAAAACATAGCAGGGAAAAGGCTTAAAATGTGTAATGCTGTGAAAAATGCTGAAGACATTCTGAGACACTCTTTCTGGTTAACATGCAAAAGAAGGTGGAGGGCTGCAGCTACTACCAAGCAAAAGATCCTGGATCCTCTAGTGGGTATTCTGACTAAAGAACTCAAGATTTGGCACAAAGACTCACAGAGGGAAAAAAACAGCAATCTGAGTAGTCAACTGGAAAAAAAATAAATATAGCAAGAAAGCCTTAAAGGTCTTGAATACTTTTGTAGACTAAATTTTCTTTATCAGATCTTGAAAATTTCTTCTCCCTCTGCAAATTTACTGCCTTTTTTCCTGTTGGGGGCCTTGTGTGAAGGTTTCTCCATACTACGAGTACTGCTAAGACAAGACTAAGGATCCAAGTCTAATTCCATAGTGAAAATACTGCTAGTTTCAGTTTAGATTAACTTAGGTAAGTATCAGATAAAATAATGCAAGTAGCAGGAATGAGATGCTGTATTGCTCTACCATCTTAATTTGTGCCCTTTACTATCTGGTAAATATTTCCAATCCGTCCATGTCACTCACGGAGATTAAAACTCGTGTATATCTTTAACCTTTTTTCTCTCACTGGAATATACCTGAAGGTTTTCTAAAAACTCAAAAACTGTTCATAGGTTCCATTTCATAGCCAACATTTTAGAACTCACAAGCCTGTGTGAAAAAAAGCCCACAAGACTTTTACATAAAAATACATATTTTCTAGTTTGGAAAAAGGTAGTCAGTTTTTAATTTGCGTCAAACATTTACAACTTAACATGTACAAATGCATTTCTTAGTCTGCTGATTTGTAGAGGTATGAACGTATTAATGAAGAGGTGTCACCTACAAATGACATCCTGTTTTAAAAAAAAATGCATTAACCCTGCAGGTTAATCACTAAAGCACTGTTTTATTTACATCACATTTAGAGATTCTCTTTAAGAAGACCTAGAAAACAGGCAATTGCTGAAAAATGCAGGTAAATATTTTTTAATTGACTACTTATTTTTGTTACAATTGCGTTTATAGGGTGACTGATGGTTGCACCATCAGATAAAACAATGGGGAGACATGCATTATCATGTGCTACATTTAGACATTTCTATAAAAATGTCTGTGCAGTGACTTTTCAAAATGACAATAAAATGTGTTGTACAAATGCATGTACTTTTGGGAGGGACTGCAATCCTAAATGCTTTAAATAAACTGAAGTCATATTTTCTCCAAAAGCAAACCTGTTTTTCTATTTTCTTACATTATCCCTTGTACTACTAAATGATGAAGAAAACAGATACTTCAAATTTCCCTCTCTAGCAAGAGCAGGTTAACCACTGGCATTAGGGCCGTAATCTGGCAAGAATTACCTCAAATGCTCCATTTAGTTCACACAAGCAGTCACCTTCAGACACGAGGCGGTTGATGTACCCAGGACCATCAGAAGGGCACTACAAGAGAACCATTATCCTGTGTTACCCCATCCCAGGTGGAAGCACGGCGTGGGCCAAGTGTGTCTGAATCACATCAGCTGCTGCTGCTGCTGCCAGGGGAGACCACACGCCTGCAAAATTTCTTCCTGCACTTTCCAATTCTTTCTCTTCCCTGCCACGGCTTTCATGTTCAGCAGCCTCCATCACAACTGCAGCCTCCCCTCCCGCAGCCTAACAGGGCTGGGAAACAGGCTGCCTCCCCGTCTGCTGCTACCACCTACCTCGCTGCTGGCAGGCATGCTGGGACAGGTGGGCTCTCTTCTCCCCAGTCCTGTTCTGATGACAAAAAAGAGAATACAGCAGCAGTACCTAGAGCAAGCAAATGTCTCACTAGGGTGGCAGCTGGGCTACAGATTTTTCTATTCCAGGTGCTTGGTTTCTTCAGGGTTTTCAGCCAAAACGAAAAAGGATGAAAAGTGTCAAGAAGCCTTTTCTTCTTAAAAAACTGATTTTTATGGAAGTGTTCATTATTAAATTTCTATTTTTAAAACAGCATTTATCTCAATGTCCTCCTATAAGCTAAAGGCAAACAAGACAGTAGTGGACCAGCTCCTCAGCTAATGGAAATTGGCAGTAGTTCCTCTCAGACGATAAACCTCAATTTTACGTTTCCCTGGCAAAGGAAAAACCTCTTAGAAGTGCAGATTACATCTTCACAGATGTTTTAGTTCAAGGTGAGATGACCTAAAGACATGATATCCTGTACAAGAAGACACTGTGCTTTACTCAGACCATTCTGAAAGGACTATATCCTATCAGGCCTCAGGAGGTGTCTTTGGACTCCAGCTTTCTTCATAGGGATATTACCTACAGACTCATGGCCTCACCTCATGAGCTGCAAATGCAGGGCAACCCACTAACTTGTTCCTCAGATTGTTCTTCTCTTTGGAACTCAATAATCTGGGTTAGGGAAAAGTATTTTTCAGTCTTCAGAAGACTCAACTCCTGTGTCATGGGCAAGAAAACCAGAAACAAATGCAGCAGCAGTGCTGTAGTTCCTGATATGGCAAGAGAGCTGATGGAGCAGACCATTTTCACATAATCCTACTGGAGAATGCCACAGCAAAAATGTCATAGTGTGGTTAAGGTAAAACACTCTCAATGTCTACACGTCAATTCAATACAGAGTGGTATGAAATAAGAAAAGCAATGTTGTAGCCATTACCTGTACCTTAAGAAAAAGAAAAAGATATGTCAGTGATTGCCCACACAAAAAGCAGAGAAAATCTGCCTTGTTATTCTGTGATGTGAACAGAAACATTTTTTAAATGGCCCACTTAAAAATAACATCAGAAAATTAACAAGTTTCTTTGTGAAGTCTTACAGATACAATTTCATACTGATACAAACATGAATTGACCTTTTAAATATTTAAAATTGTGGATGTTTTTCACTTTAAACAAGCATAATATTTTTTAAAAATAAAAGAATAAAAAGCAAATACAAAATACGTAATAGCACCATCAATTAACTTTTGCAGAAGGTTTAACAACACTGTGCTGTGATCAATTTACCTAGTCATTTCTCTCTACCACTGGAAAGGATATTTATTTGAAAGGAGGAAATGGGAATCAGTCTATTAAGCCCTAAGACATTCCCACAGTCACATCAGTCTCACCATGGCAACACCATAGGACAGCTAGGACACAGTCACAGAGCTAGTTGTCCCTCTGTCTTGGGTTTGAGCAAGACCACTCTGGTGCTGGACATGGCTTTGTCTCTCCCATGCTTTTCCCATTGCAGCCTCCAGCAGCCTTTGTACTTGCTGTTCGTAGCTAACAGGTCTGGCTGTGCTCAACATTTGCAGTTCTTCCCCCTGGCATCTCTTATCAGTGACAACCTTCTTGAAAGCAGAGTCATCAATTTTGGAAATAGGAAGAAAGCTCTTAGAGGAAGAGGGGTTTACAACAGTGCTACAACTATAATTCTTACCTAAACGCTTACAAGTACCTGAGACTAATTCGGTCAGCCCACATGACAAGTACCTAACTCCCGAGCTCTGTCTTCTGCCTGTATCTTGACAAAGAACTCCTTCCAGAACTGATATGTGTCGCTTGAAGCTCTGTGGTTTGGCCTTTGCCTGCCAGCTATCTAAAAGAGTTTACTGGAAAATAATTTGACTTCGATATTTTTTTTTTCACTGTTTGGTGTTCTCCACAAACTCCTGTTAATTTCAGTCATTCTATCAAAGCGATTACCATTGCTCTCACCCTGACTGACCTGTATTACAGATACTTTGGGATAATAGGGAGCCAATTGTGTCACAGGGGTTTTGGCAGCCTTTAATCCCAACAACCAGAAGATACTCCTGGGATAGCTATACAAATAAGAGAGTTCTTTGGTATCCTGTCTACATCCACGCTCCCTGGGATCTGTGATGATTCTATGTCAACTGCTGTGTGATGTGCAAGAGCTGCTTTGCCCTTTCTCTGCAGAGAGTGTGGTTTGGGGAATGAGTTTCTTGGTTGTTAAAAGTTTTGGGTTTTCACAGTCATCATCTTGTAATTACACCTAAATTAAGCATTTTCTATTCTATGCCATTTCCTGTCTTAGAAGAAGGACAAGCTAAGTCTACTTCACAGAAGGCAGAAGCAATATGGCAGATTTAGCACATGGAGAGGTACTTTTTTGACCAGGTGGGAGTAGGTTTAGCTATAAAGGTTGAAACACCATGAACTAGCTTGGAATTTTCCATTACTTTGATTTTCAAGTACTAATCCCGGCTCAAGACATTTTCCAATCACAGTGACTTGGAAAATACAGTTTCTATTGCTGCTGTGATCTTACTAGACACCTGTGCCTTAGGATCCCAGCTGGGAGGGCAACCTGCTAAGGTTAACTTGAAAACCTCTTAGAGACTGGATTCTTAGGGCAGTATTTTACATCCATAATTTGTATAACCATAATAAACTTTCTGCCTCTATATACTTTTACATAATATAAACCTGTCACAACTTACACTGTTTAGAAGCTATAAATATTCTAAGGGAGTTCCTGTTTTCCACATACATTTTGAGAAAGACTGATGATGGCCTCAAAGGATCAGTGTCTGAGAACAGCATAGAGGCCTTACAGATTTGGAACATTTCCTTCCAGCAGTTCACAAAAGCTTGAAGTTTCTGAAGCTCACAGTGTAACACTATAATCGTTGCCAAATATTAAGCTTGACTACGGTATAAATACACAGCTACACCAAATATACACAAAGGATACATCAACATAAAGCTCACGAAACATATGGCTAGGTAGACACAGCTATGAAAGTATCTTGGAGACTTAATATAGATCCACTGTGTTCTGTAGAATAGTAAACGTGGTTAGGAAAACAAAGTCTTTGTTGTCCCTAAATCTTGCTCTAAAATTATGCTAATGATGACTAATCCTTGACTCTAATGAGCAATCAAACAAACTAAAGCACAGAATCCTGAACAACACGTAGCTTAAAGCTTTGAGTAAATACACATTTCCAGGGACACAATAATCTGTATCTTGGGGAAAAAGGAAAAGGAGCAGTAACTAATTTGAATAAGGGTAAAGTTTTTAGTAGAAAGCTATTACTGTGGCCTTTAAATATATAAATAACTGTTTCCTTGTTTCAGCTAGTTAAAGAAAATGCTAACCCTCTTTACATGCATTTGTCAGCTGCAGATTGTAATTGGGTCCCAATTCACTAAATCACTCACACTTTAATTAAAATTAATTACAGTAATGTTTTTATACCTAAGGAATTTCTGCAAGTAATGAAAACTGTATTGAAATTTCACACTTTTTCTGTGAAAGAGATGAGCTCTAAGAGAAGATAAAACTACACCAAAAAAGAGGTACTCTATCCTAGTGCTCAAGAAGAATAACCAAAGAATAACAAAAGAATAACCTTTTGACAGAGCAGGTAATAAATTCACACCAAACCCTCTCCTGACACATGCAACACTCAAAGAAGTATTTGTATTATTGCTACAGTAATGTGACAATTTGCAGCTGAAGAGAAAATGGGTTTGTGTCTGTTATTTCAATGACACTTTACAGTGTTGAATAATGATGCACCTGAACATCCTTTGGACAATTGAAAATCTCTTCCTGTAAGACAAGACAGCTGACATTTGTGAGACAAGTGGTCACAAGTTTGACTTTTGGATGTCATACGAAAAATGTATCGCTGTGTACATCAAAGCATTATTTACTGATGCAGGCTCCCAAAGGAGATAATGGATTTCGTTTAGGTGATATATTCTCTACTTAAAGCAATACACTTGGGAAAACTTCAATACATGTAGGTACAGACCTAGAATACCTCAGTATATCAAGTGTACAAAGGTAACATATAAATGACAAAAATATGGGAAAGTCCCTGGACAGTTCCAGACCCCGAATTCCTTTAAAGAAAGAGACAATAAATAAAGGGCTCTGGATTTCCTTGTGGCACAGAAAAACATAGAAAAAAAGTTTGATAGTGAGGATCCCCGTATACTTCCATGGGATTTAGCTCCTTAAACCGTGCCCTTTGCTGCCACCACGTGGCCTTGCCGCAAGACACCTTTTGATGCTGAAAAATAAGTTTCTTCCTTTAATTTACGTTTCAAATAGAGCCTTTAATAAATAAGCCGTGTTGCTTATCTGTTACACAGCTCAAAATTACTGCTTAATTTCAAGACTCTGAATGATCTAAGATAACAAATAAACACCCAAGTCCCTCACTTTTTAAAAAAAGTATTCAAAGGTATTTTGATAACAGATACAGTCACCAGATATTCAGCTCTGACTAAAAGAACAGTGACCTAATGTACAGTGGATCAGTGCCCTAAACTGTGAAGTACCTAAAAGGAAACATCACTGAAAAAAAAATTACTTTAAATTTAAGAAGATACATTCCAATCTGTCGCAAAATTTTTATTTCAAATAGTCACACTTCCACCCAGCAGACAGCTGTATAATACATATTCAAATACCAGCAACTTCTTCATACAATTATAGAATCATTAATGTTGGAAAAGACCTCCAAGATCATAAAATTCCACTGTTAACTTAGAACAAGTGTATTTACCACTAAACCATATCCCTAAGAGCCACGTCTTTTGAACACTTCCAGAGATAGTGTTTCCACCACTTCTCTGGGCAGTCTGTTCCAGTGCTTGACAACCTACAACAAGTGTGAAGCACTTTTTCCTAACATCCAATACACACCACGCTGGCATGATTTGAAGCCATTCCCTCTCATCCTGTCAGTAGATGCCTGGGAGAAGAGATGGACCCCCACCTTGCCACAGCCTCCTTTCAGGTTATTGTAGATTGTTACAGGGTCTCCCCTAAGTCTCCTTTTTTCCAGGCTAAACAACCCCAGCATCCTCAGCCACTCCTCATATGATTTGCTCTCTAGATGCTTCACCATCTCTCTTGCCCTTCTCTGGCCATGCTCCAGCACCTTCTTGTAGCATCTTTCTTGTAGTGAGGGACCCAAAACTGAACAGAATATTCAGCTTGTGCTCTTGCCTGCAAACTATAGTCCCTACTGCTGCACTTTTTTTAAGGGATATATTCACACTTTGCTGCACTAAGACACATGTGAAGTGTCTTTAAAAAATACTTCAAAAAAACCCCAAATTTTGGCAACTGTAAAATATACCTTTTTAGATATGGTTATATGACAGAGCTTTAAGTCATGGGTTTCTCAAGCCCTCAAAAGGATATTGCTTTTGCTGTAATCATCCATGCTGGCATAATGCACCATGTATGACTTTCCTACTTGTATGCCAGAAAGGGATTTTCATTGGTGAGGCCAAACATCTTACATAAAGAAACTTGTCAGAGTCCCTCTCCTGTCAGCACCCATGGAAAGGTGAACCAGAGACATTGCAAAGAGAAAACAAAAAAAAAAAAAGAGAGGAGAAAAAGTGTGTTTTTCACTTAGTCTTGTAGACAAGAAGGCTTTTGTAGCCCTTGTATTGAAGATGGGTAATCTGGGACAATATGGGATGCCTGTGTTGCCTAGGAGCCCATGGGCACAAAGGTCGGTTTCTCTCCACAAACACCATAACCTTCATGCAGGCAAACTCTGACCTTCATCCTGGAAACCAGCCTCTCTGGTGACAGCCATTTCAGTAAGGCACTGTGGCAAAAGATATAGATAGGGCTGTTCTTCTGCACAGAAGTACAAACCATGAAGCAAATAGCTTTCGTAAGGGTTACATTTACCCAAGAAAAAAATAATGCACTCCTTGAAACACTTCATTAAGGCAACATGGAGCAGCTGGCTTTGATGATGTTTGTTGTAGAAACCCTCTTTTCAAAAGTTCTACACATTGTTCTACCCCAACTTTGAGGGGACTGATCCAAGGGCTCTGTTTTACTGATGCTTTAAGTTCTGCTGTTTGAGACTGAAACTGTTCCGTGTCTTTTCTTGCTGGAATGGAGAGCCATTGTATCCATAATGAGCCCTCAGTCCACTTGGAAAAAAAGCCGTGCAATTCCTTGAGCAACATTATGGTCAGCTTCCTAAAAGAATCACAACAAATCCAGAGCTGGGGCATAAACTCCAGGAAAGGAGAGGCTTCACCCCACAGAAAGTAAGAGGGTACATTGTCTGACACCAGCTATTTTAGCAGTAGGCTGTGCCTATTTCCATGGATGTGGATGCTGATGGCCACAGAATCTCTTCAGTGCAGCTAATGGAAGCTTGTAACAGATACAGGCAGCAGGAATGTGGACAAGGACAAATGAAAACTGATTTCCAGATATGAGTCAGGCTTTCAAAATTCTCAATGATTTGTCTAACAGCTAGCTGGTTTTAGTTTATGGAACATTAGAAATACCAAATATAAATCTTAACATAATACCAATAATAGTATGACTATGTAAATAGGGAAGCCGGAAACCTGCAAGGCTCCCACCTTCCTCATCCTAATTATCCCACCGGTTATTGAGCACCGATCCATATTTACCACATCATTACTGTGAACGTTTCATGAAACAGTCGACGAGTCTGCTGCTTTACCTGCCTGGCTCGAATCAATACATTCAGTCTTCATGTCACAATCTCACGATTATCCCAGCTGGTCTGTGCTTATGTTCATGCAGTGACAGTCAGTCTGCCTCCTACTCACCTTTTGGTTTATGTCACATTGTTTACAGGACTTTAAACACTGCACATTTTTGTTGACATGCTTAAGATCTGTAACACACCACACCTCAGCCCATTAATAACTCATCACCAGACTCTGTTGGTATGGGTCTGTATTCTGCTAGGAACAAGGAATTTAATTATTTGCACTGTTCTTCAACTCATACATACTTTGCATTTCTCATTCCTTGCTGGGAAGTCTTCAGATGCTATCTTGCCTTTCATAAACAACGTCACTGTGGTTTTTTGTCCAATGAACTAATTTTGTATGTATTAGATGACTAATAATGTCAGTTTTCTCAGGAAAATCAACACATGAAAGTGGTGTTAATTTTGAGATAATAGGAGAAAGCAGGTCTTAAGACAGAAAATTAATATAAAGAGGTCCATTTAAAATAAATCCATGTAAATAGATAGCTGTTCATCCCTCAGCCAAACACAATTTTGCTCTGCCAGAGCACCTTACGGGAAAAAAAAATTAAGAATATTCTAAACAAACTGGATCAGCAAATGTTATTGTACATAACCAAAACAGAACTATACTACCCATTTAATATCTATGAGCTTCCTCCAATTTAGATGTTTCAATTTCTTTTAACTCTGAACTTCCTCCACAGGCACAATAATGACGCTTAATCTTGTAAACCACTCAGCCCTAACTTCAAATCAAATTTGTTTAGCTATAATTTTAAATTTAAAGATATATATATATAGTGTTCATTAGTACCATGATTTAACAGTTGCTAACATTAGGCTAGGAGTCCATTTTTTATAACTAATACTTTTATCCTCTTGGCTAATTAACCAATTAAATTACTATTCTACCTAAATTCAGAAGGCAGAAGAATAAAAAGGTTTACAGTAAAGTATATTCTAGAGCAAAAGAAACAAAAATAAACTCTGGAACCTACCTCATATTCCCTGCCATAATGAGGAACAGGTTATAAATGTGAGAAAATATGAAGAGGAAGAGGATGGTACTGAAGAACATCGTCATCCAAGACCCATGGTCCTCTCGAAACATTTTCAGACGGAGCAACTGACCTGTGGTACAAAAATTATAAGGCGTATTTTAGTCAGTCAGTAAGTACATGTTTACATCATAATAAAACCAAAATAAAGTACTAAACTGTATTTCTTCCTATATCCAATTATTCCACCGCGTGTGAGGAGGACAGATTTAGCATCATGCAGACAAACTACTCTTCTGTAGCTCAGCATGAACAGACATTATTCCTACAAAATTACAAATTACTTGCAATCCAAAGGGGAAAAAAAATAAAGAATGCAACAATAACTCATTAATAGCAGTATTTTTAAGAGATGATGAGAAAGACCACAGGCCATTACAATGCATTGCAAATGCTAAAAAAGATTCCTGATTCATACATAATTTTCCATTTTCATGTCTAAGACAGATTTTCATGTCTAAGACAGTGTGAAGTATTTGAGGTATGTCCACTGACAAATATTATTTGCTTCCCCAATTTAATTTGGAACTCAAATTATGACTCTGTGCAGGATCTTGTACTGTGTTTCTGTTAGACCTAATCGCTTTAGTCATATGATGTGTTATTATACTTTATTCTGCAGAGAATACCTTTTTTCAAAGAATAGCGGTGTGTCTTGCCACTTGAAAAGAAGCTCTGCTTACTCTCACCACTGGTGTTAGGTGAAACTTTTATGGTGTTTTTGCCGCAAACATATTTCTCCTGGGCTAGCTTTTCTTCTCTGTCATCTCTTACCTTTAGAGAATTGTTTAGAGTATTGAAAACCCCACCAGAACAAGAGATGGGAATTTGCTTTTGCAGGGCTGAGAGTGCCACAGCAGAAGCCAAGAGGGGGTAAGAAGACAACGGATAATTCAAGCAGCAAGGTGAAGGAGAGCATCTAAAAAGGAGACAGTGCAGTCTGGAGCTAGAAGGTGTCAAAACAGGGAAAACAGAAGTAATATGAGGAGCTGGGCAGGAAGTATCAAGAGAAGTGATAAAACAGACTGAGATGTGAAAGGGTCTGGGATGGAGGCAATTTCTCTGAGCTGCTTGTGGAACTGCCAAGTCCACATTTAGCATTGATTAGAGCTGGACACAGGGGCAAGCTATAAAGTGGGAGAAATTAATAAAAAATTTGAAGTGCTCATTCAGGCAATCAGACAGGAAGATCCCAGGACTGGTGTGTGCTGCTGAAGATGGAGATGCAGGTTTGGGGGAGGAAGACTTGAGGATGTGGAGCAGACATGGGCTATGGGCTGAAGAGGTAGGAGGTGAGCTCTGGATTAAGCAGCTGGAGGATGAGAGTTCTTTGGGAAAGCTGAGACTTTGGAATGATGCGGGAGCCACGAGGCAGGAGAAGTGACAGGCAGGTATAGGGGGGCTGGATGAAGCGCTACGATGGGACAAGAGCAACACAGGTCCACAGACCAGTCCAGTAGTAGGGCAGCAACAAGGACTCTGGGAGTGAGGAAAGCTGAAGAAAAGGAAAGTGCAAACACACATATATATATGCCCCAAACCCCTGGACTTTTCTACTCTTTCACTGCTGGAAACAATGACAGCCCCAGGCCTAGTTAGACTGAGGATGTCCAGTAAGTCTGTCCTTCCCTAAAGAGCAAGCAGCGGCTGTTATGGCAATAGCATATTATCCTGACTTACTGAGAGGAGGGGCTTAATGATAAAAGGTATTTCCCTTGCAGTTTGATAGCTGCTCTCTGAACAGCTGCCATTGCCTATGGAATATTACCAACACCTTGGTTTACAAACAGTACTTGCAAAATAGAGCTGTGATTTCAGGAGGTCCAGATTAATGGAGAGAAAAAACACAGCCTGGAATCTAGACTTCTGTAAAACAGATAACTTCAACCTTTCTAAAACAGGTAAGAAAAAGATTTAATAAATATTCATTGCACCTGTACTCTCCAAGGCAATACTTTTTCCGATTTAGTTATTACACAATGATTAATACCTACGAATATGTATAAATGTCATATTTTTAAAAGAACTTCTTCATAAATACTGTCTTCAGTAGGCAAATTCTTCAACTTTCCTTCTACTCTAACTTATGTTTGCCATATAGGACTTCATTAACTGTCAAGCAGGGCTCATCAACATAATTTTTTTAATGAAAGAACTAGTACTTTAATCACAATACTGATACATAAAGAAGAAAGGAATTGGATATTAGCACAGCCTTCTTACCTAACTGCATACAAATATTGCAGATATTACTTACTGTTCCCACCATACTGGTATGTATAACTTGCTAAATGCAGTTGAACTAAAATATGTTAAATGAACCACCTAATGCTCACATTGTTTTACACACCCTTTCATATCAATTCAGTTGAAATAAAAATGGGTTGCAGCAGATGACTACATAACACATAAGCTGTTACAGTAAAAATTGCAAATACTGCTTATTATTTTTATAACAAACCTAGGACTCAGTATAATGCTTTTTTAAATAAAATGAGCTAAAAGGTTACACTTTGAAAGCACACATAACAGAAATATTATGGGGTGTGAACGGTCAGAAATTTGGAAAACCTATCTGGTAACTGGAATAGACTTGTACTAGATTAAAATACAATAGCAAACAGCCAAACAAAATTCTCAGAGTAATTCCAGAAAAATAAAACATTTCATGTAAAATTAGGACTTTTACTATAAAGTATAGTAAACAAAAAGTAGCAAGGGGCAAAGAGAGTAGATAAGGAATAATATTACACAAAATAAGCTTTTAATTCATCTTAACGTTCTTTTTTTGTTTTTTTTTTTTACTTCAGGAAAATTAGTTGCTTATTATGACCTTGTTAAAAATGTAAAATAAACCCCTACAGGTACGACACAGAAGAACATGGTTGTAAGGATATATTTACACATACACAATTACATACTTAAAAAACCCCGAATGAATGTGTTAAGCCTAATGGACCTTTAAAAATACAAGTTAAATGCCATATGAATGACTACCAGTGACTAACTGTGAATTAACTAGGTACAAAAATCAAGATTCTCCTATCATAATGTTTTCTAGCTCCACCAGAAATTTCCTCAAAATGTAATTTTTTACTGAAAACAGGTCTTTTTATCCACTCCAACACAGAGAGAGAGCACATCAACAGTACTAGGAGAACACAGGGTAGTAGAGATTTCAGGATTTAGGGTCCTGCAACAAACCAGGCAGTAACCAACCAGTATTTTTTTTCCACTCCAAGAGAAGAGACAACTTAATAGGCAGATACAAAAAAACTGAGTCAAACAGGTCACTTTTTTAAAAACTAAAGCTTTTCTAGTATCTTTAGATCCACAGCCCAAAAGATGGTTGCAGTCATTAAATTGTAGAAGCAGAAACAAGAGAAACATTAAATTCTTACCCATGCATTTAGCATGCTTTCTTGTCTTAATTGGGAGTGATGAGTATGAGTTAAGTATGAGTTTAACCCTTTCCTGGGCATATTTGTAATATTCTAATACCCAGCTCTTCATCGAACCAGATGTGTTCCTTTAATTCTGGGTGCCCTATCAAGGGATTGCTCTTTCTGCCCACTCAGTGTTCAAAGTAATTTCCATTCATGGCTGAAACTGTTCAACTGAAAAATTAACCTCAATAAATGGGAAGCATTTTTTAAACTTGAAAACCAGTTCTACTTTTGTCAAAGCTTGGCAAGTCTGATTTTAGTCATGCACAATATAATGCCACGGTGCTGTCGCTCATTCCGCCCCACTACGATAGGCATATGTGTGTTGGCTGGCTTTGCTTAAGAATACATGGAGTTAGCAGTGAATACTTTAATGTTCAGAAAAAGAAAGTTTTCTTAAAATACAGATGCAAAATTTTGGATTTGAACTGTGAAGACAACCTAGTCATATCCTGTAGCTCGAGTTACTCTGTTGGTGCTAAGACAGTAGACAGAAAACTTGCTATTGTCTGAGATAAAAAAATGTCCCTTCTGAAAATTGTTACAGCACATATTTTCTGGACATCAGGGTAGCTCCAATGGCCTCAGCATAGAAAAGGGCATGCTGCCTGTCTTCCTGCATGCAGTCAGACTGCATCCTTGATTGTATAAGGCTTTAAATTTTTCTGATGGAAGACCAGGAGATCCTGGAATAGCATCAAGCTGGGGGTCAAACCCCTTGTGTTCTCCTGTTGCTTATTAAGTTACCTCAGGAAAGGTTCTTTTAATCTCTGCACCTGTTCCCCTGTGTCCACCCTGTCAGTTACTTACTTTGACTGCAAAGCACACGGTTTCAAGAATCTAGTCTTATTTATGGTCTCTAAGCTCTACTACAATAAAAAGAATTAACAGGAGACAGCAAAAATATTTTAGAAAATTCAAATAGGAATCCCAAGCTAGACATGTGGGAAATGCCTACACAAACAGATATATTTTCTAATGACTCTCTGAGCTCCAAATGGACCTTACACAGCTGGGCAGCTCCATGCCCTCCAGCTATATAACTAACTTCACACAGCTCAGCCCTGAGTGCAGCTCAGTAAGCTGAAGGTGATGAAGGAAACAGGGGATTTTGTTTAATTCAAATCTGTGACTGCCCTAAAAGAGTTACAAGGCTACACATCCAGACTTTATCTGGCCAACTTAGGAGCAAAGCAGAGCAGGTGGCACAGCTCTTTGCCTCCCTCCATTTAGACCTACCTATAGCCCTTGTTCAGAAGCTTAATGAGATCAGGAACCTGGCATTACAATTCCCTCGTGCAGCTATGGCCATACTGTTTGTAGCCAGTCTGTGACTTATTTATACTGCCAGCACAACTTGGAATCAAGTGTCTGGTGCCTTCATTTGTAAGTATTGAAAAGGAAGGCAGAGAGATGGAAAATGCCATTCAATTCCAAGAACACACAAACTCTAGCCAAGAGGATTTTAGGAAAATATTAATTTCCTGCACATATTCAAGCTACTTTTAATTGAACATATAATGAGAAAATGTTACTTAACTGTTTCACATTTTAAAGAATTCACAGGGATATCTTATAAAGTTCAGTGGAAGAAAAACATTGCACAGTTTGTGTATTTTTTTATATTCACAAAGGCTAAAGAGAAGGGGAAGTATAGCTACCCTAGGTTAAAGTCCAGTGCTTCAATACTTTACATTTATAGAACAAACACTCCTCCCCTGTGAAATAGGCTGTGAGTAGAACAGATGGTTTTCTATCTACATTCATTTCCTGGAAAGTCACTTGACTGCCTTTGTTGCTGAGCTTCTAGAGAAACCACTTTCCTTCCTAATTTTCTTGAGTACAGTCTAAGTCAGCCTTTTATCAGGTAACTGAGTGGACTATAAATTTGCAAAGCACGATAACAGTCTCTATTTAGCAGGTCTTCACTACAGCTCCTATTTGTTATATTTTGACCCATGTATGTGAACATACCTTTGGAAAAGTCTTATTGTATTAACCTTGACATGAAAGCAAAATATTACGCCAGAAAAAAAAACACTATTACCAACTTAATGGTTGAAGATGCTTCAAAATTTTCAATGAATCAATAACATTCTGTAAAGGTCCTTTCTTCCATTCAAAGTGTGGCCTGTACTGACGAAAATTTTATTCTGTCATCCTAGCAAGCTGGACTCTGATCTATAAATCAGTATTTAGATTATCTTCATACAAAGCTTCTTCTTGGACAGACCTCACAGTTTGGCATCTACTGCATCATTTGGAAATTTCCTAGAAACATAACAAACTGCAGTGGGTGACAGCTCCTTCTGACAGAATATTCCAGCCTTTGCTTTTATCAGGGGTAAAAAAGTCATTGGAATTAAGCATAAGACTTTACAAGCATTAAAAACTTGCTTTGAAAAATACACTGCAGATCTATATTCCACATATTCCGTAATGGGAATTGATACAAAGTAGGCCACAAAGAGTTAGACAAAAAGAATATTCTCTAACCCTACCATAAGCAAAATCTTTTAATCCTGGGACAAATATTTACAGAAGAAAATCAAATAAAAACATCCAAAAAAAGCACTTTGTCTAGCACTATAGATGGACAAGTTTATGTGGCCTTCACTAAAAGCAGAATTTCATCCTCGTTTGTTTTGATGCTGTTTTCTTGATCTCAGTCACAGCTCACTGCACAACTGCCCACATTGAACTTGCCCCTAGGCCCCATATGGATACTCAAGGCAATCAAAGCAATGATGGAATGAGCATGGGAAATTACTGGCCTTCTGTCACCTCCTCTGCTTTTTCCAAAGATAGATACAGACACATTAGTGGCCAAGGGACACTGTTCGCACTTCAGAGTGCATGCTTTTTTTTTCTCTCATCCATCATACACTACAGTAAATAGCAGAGAGGAAAGTATATAAAGCGTTGCATACAAGTTCATGAAGAACTGCTTGTGTGGATATTGTAGAGTAAGCTGTTACCTACTTAGAATCTACATTTTTTTCAGATGGAGGAGAGAGGTTGTACATTATACTATGTTCTGAATTCTTTTGCCAGTTCAAACACACTGAATTTAACTGATAATTTTTGAATTTTAAATTCAATGTATCCAACTCAATTTTTATTTTAATGGCTGTTGGTCTCTCTTTTCCCTTCAGGCATACTCCACGGACAGATGATGAACGATACATGCATTATTTTCGTTTGCAACAGAGATCCTAAGCTGGAGTGGTACTGTTATTTGCTGATTCTGGTTTGCCTTTTCACTTTATTAACAGGATTTCTAGGCAATATACTCGCACTACGACATTATGTTTACTGCATGAAGACATGGACTACCAATACCATATTTCTCTTTAATCTGGCACTGTGTGACTTTACTTGGACTCTCATGGCACCTTTTTCAGTATATTATAACATCCAGAAGTTAGCTGTCTATTTCAGTCAAGCATTTTATCAGATCATAGGGCTATTTTTTAGCATTAATATCTATGGAAGTGTGTATTTCCTGACACTCATCAGCTTTGACAGATACATAGGTGCTGTTCATCCCATCACTTCATTAACATGGTGGGACAAAGAAAAGGCTGTATTTTGTACCATCGGGGTATGGATCTTCATAGTGATTGCATCAGTGCCTGAGATTTACTACACAGTCGCAGCTAGAAGACAGCATGACATCATTAATTACCTGGATAGCACTGAAGAACCATTACGATTTGCCGTGCCATTCACGCTCTCCAAAATTGTATTGAGATTTCTACTTCCAGCCTCAGTCATCTTTACATGCTATGTGTTGACTCTCAGAGCCTTACTACAACTCAGTAAACGTCAGCAAAGAAGGAACAGACTTGTTAGGCCTCTGCTACTGATTTCAGCTGCTATGATTGTATTTGCTGTTTCTTTCACACCTTACCACGTTATGATGATGGTGATACTAATTTACAGAATTACTTGTCAACCACCCTGTGAGAATATAAGCACATTAAGTGCTATTTACAAAGTCACAGAGATCATCTGCAGCATCAACAGTTGCCTTGACCCAATCATCTTTACAATAGCAAATAAGACATTCTATCAAAGAATTAAAAATATAAAATGTCATCCCAAATGTCAGTACTGCTGCTGTCTGACAGGAAGGGTAAGAGACATCCCTCTGTCCCTGAGAACAACGACTTAAACACCAATCTACAAAGACTTGCATCTCCAACTGCTCATTTGCCTTTATGTCATCAGACCCACTTAGTATTTGGCCTCCTGTATTCTACAGATATCTCTTGAATAAGCAAGCCTACACAGAAATGCAGAGTTAAACTTAACACGAAAAGAAACACTAGAGGCTCCTAGCTGTACAGAATTGGCATTTTAAATATTGTTGTCATACCCTAATTTATTGTGAAATAATACTTCTATCTGTATGTACATGCAACATGGAATAAAAAAATGATGAAAAGTTCTGAGTAGCTCCTTTAATTCTGAGCAAGAAAAATGCAGTGAGATTAAGAGCAGACAGTGTTGAGGAGCCTTCTTATAATTTGTGCTAATTATTTCTTCATCTGTTTGTAAGTGCTGCTGCAGTTGTGATTGTGCAATTAATAACTGTCTTATGCTTACAGCTGAGCTGCTTGAGCATTTGCAGAGAGGCTTTCTACAAGTACTTCATTTTAATGCTGCTTGCACTGGAGTTCCACTGGCAGTGGAACCTCATTAACCCAAGAAAGTGCAGCGCATTTCCAAAAACAAACAAAAAATAAATAATAAGATAAAATCCCTGAGGATAGTCAGAGCCACAATGAATCTGCTCATGAAATAAACAAGCATGGATTAGAGAGTTTTGCAAAGTCTTCTCCCAGGCAGCAGGGGTACCCCCAAACCCCAGGCAACTACAGCTGTCTGTAAACAGTGTTCTGCTTCAGGGAAGCCTGTGTTCTGCCATAAACTCTGAACTCCTCAACAGGGAGAAGTGTGCACTGGAAAAGCTCTGAAATAAAAAGGTGTCTTAGCTGCAGAAAGGTAAGAGATGCCACTTCATGGAAGTGCTTCTTCTCCTGTTCCTTTGGGGTCTTAGCATCACAGTTTCAGGACAGTCCAAGATAATTAGACTACAATGAATTTTAATCATTCAATGAGCACAACAGTCATCAGAACATCCACCTTCAAGAGTCATTAAATATGTGTTCTTTCATCACATTGTATGGGCAAAATAATCATGTTCCAATAATCAGCCACCTGCTGACTTGTTTTCTTGCCAAGTTCCACACATTACCTTGTTAATTATGAAAGTCCATGTATCAGTGAGCACATTAACTTTACTTTCAGAAGTTACTGATGACAAAGAAGATTTTAATATACTTCGTACAGTGTCTTAATTCTTTAATTTCCACAGCTTTAATATAATTTTCTCCTTGCATGTATTATTCTAAATTATTCTATTCTACATGGGTATTGAATCTCTCTTGTTCTATGCTTCAATTGCATTGACTAAATATATATATATAAAATTCAGTTTTTCTTACTTTAAAAGAAAAATATTCTTTTATTTAAATTTGTCTATTGGAAACATAAGAAAATTATTAACATTGCATTGGCTTCTCTGCTTAAAAAGAGAGCTTTTTAACTCATGAATGGGCACCCATGGCAATTAACTACACATATGCAGATACACTGATACAGAAACAAAGGCAATGCATTTGCTAACAAAGGTGATCTCAGCAGGAAGAGGATAGAAAAGGAGAGATTAGTGTGAAGCTCTGGGCTAAATGAGTTTATTGCTTCCACCAGATTGCACCCAAGCTTGTAAACTGTAAGCTATTTCCAAAATCAAACACCTGCCACTTTTATCTTTCAATCTATTTTTAAAGGCACAAATAATCTGGAAAGTAGGAATTCTCAGTTTTTACTCCGTTTCTAATGTGTGAGCTTTTTCAGGAAAGACAACAGCAGCTTAGACCAGAAACTTGTCTAAATTTCTTGAGATTTTTAATAGAAAAAGAGTTGTTTTTCAGTTCAGACAGCTAATTTTATTCTCACTGGATAATCTCTACTATATAGAAGTCAATGTTACTATTAAATAACAAGCAAGTGTCATCAGAAAGATAAGCTGTTAAAGAAGAAAGAAACACTCAAGTCCAAAGAAATTGTAAAAAACATCATGAAGCTCACTTCCTGAATTTGGAAAAAAATTGCATTTGTTTCCTCTTGGAAGTGCTGCCTTACAAAACGTATGAATGAAAAGTGCTCAAAAGTACCCAGAGCTGGAAAGAATAAAATTAAAAATTTTGATTAAAATTTGGGTTGAAAGCCTCCAGTGAGCTGAAGACATACAATAATTACAGAGCTTCACAAAAAACCCTTTCACAATTCATATGCAATGCCTTTTGCTACCAGCACAAATGCATACTGCAGAAATTGTCAAGCAAAGTCTAGCATTTCTCTGCTTCTATTTCACAGTGTAAAAAGAAAAAGTAAGGCAACAGTAAGGAAATGCCTTAAAATCAATGTGAGTCTGACAAAAAAACCCGAAACAAGACTAGGTAGAACTTTCACTCTGGTCAGGTAATTAGAACATAAAACGCATTTAACTAAGTAAGGATGACATTTATATTTTCAGTGTGACTGAACTGTGTGGTACACTCAAATAGAAAGATGCAAAGTGAGATGCTTTTTCCTCTTCTGTCGGCACCACCCTACCAAAGAGCTGCGTGGTCCATGGCACACAGGATGGAGATATGCCAGCGACTGTCATCATGGGCCTGGGAGAGTATCAAGGAGTACTTACTGCACTGTGCTAGTGACCAGGGAAGGACAGGGGAAGCAAACAGGTAGGGTCTGTTTTTGCAAGAGTTAATCCAGACCTCAGCTACCTCAGAAGATAAAAATTACAATGAAATAGTATATATCTAACCCAATTTCCTTCTATGACAGGGTCACCTGTTTGGTGGATGAGGGAAATGCTGTGGATGTTGTCTCCATGGACTTTTGTAAAGCCTTTGACAGTTTCCCATAGCATTATCATGGAGAAACTGGCTGTAATGGCTTGAACTGGTGCCCAGTTTTCTGGGTAAAATTCTGGCTCCGTCGCCAGACCCCGAGAGTGATGGTGAATGAAATTACATCCAGTTGGCAGCTGGTCCCCAGTGGGGTTCCTCAGGACTCAGTATTGGGGCCAGTCCTGTTTAACGTCTTCATTGACGATCTGGACAAGGGGATCACGTGCACTTTCAGTCAGTTTGCAGATGACACCAAGCTGGGTGGGAATGTTGATCTGCTGGAGGGTAAGAAGGCCCTGCAGAAGGATCTGGACAGGCTGGATCGATGGGCCAAGGCCAGTTCTATCAGACTCAACAAGGCAAAAGGTAGTTGGTCCTGCACTTGGGTCACAACAACCCTGTGCAGTGCTACAAGCTGAGGGAAGAGTGGATGGAAAGCTGCTCACAGGAAAAGGACTGGGGGTGCTGGTTGACAGCAGCTGAACACGAGCCAGCATGTGCCCAGGTGGCGAAGAAGGCCAATGGCACCTGGCCTGTATCAGCAATAGTGTGGCCAGCAGGACCAGGGGAGTGATTGCCCCTCTGTACTCAGCATTGGTGGGGCCACATTTTAAATCCTGTGTCCAGTTCTGGGCCCCTCACTACAAGAAGGACATTGCGGTGCTGGAGGGTGTCCAGAGAAGGGCAATGGTGCTGGTGAAAAGTCTGGAACTCAAATGAGGAGCAGCTGAGGGAGCTGGTGGGGTTTAGCCTGGAGAAAAGGAGGCTCAGGGGAAACCTTATCACTCTCTACAATTCCCTGACAAGAGGTTGTAGCAAAGTCAGGGTCAGCCTCTTCTCCCAGGTGACAAGTGACAGGACAAAAGGAAATAGCCCCAAGTTGCACCAGGCAAGGCTTAGACTGCATATTAGGAAATATTTGTTCACCAAAATGCTGCTGAGCATTGGAACAGGCTGCCCAGGGAAGCGGCTGAGTCATCTTTCCCAAAGATATTTAAAAGACATGTAGATGTGGCACTCAAGGACATGATCTTATGGTGGACTTGGCAGTGCTGGTTGAACTCAATCTTTCCCAAGTCTTTCCCAAACTAAATGATTCTATGGCTTTATCATGACTTTACCTGATTTCTGTCGTGTATCCTTTGATCCTCCCTGCCTCCTGCAAGCATATGAGCAAGAGATATAGCCAGCAGGTCCCCAGCAACCACTTTGTTGGGAACAAGGAGGAGCAAGCTGGAGACTCCTCCAGTTCATTTTCGTGAGACTGAGTAATGTGGGTATCCTAGGCTCCTCAGTCCACTGTTCTGGGCTCATCTGCAGAACAGGGACGAACTGTTTGGATTCAGAGATGCTAATACAATCCATTATTCTGCATTGCTCCTTTTTGTGTTCCACTTACAGAAAAATATGAAATAAACTGTATTACATAAGCAAATCCTTGCTTCCATGTCTGTTTGCCTACATTATCTGTGTCCACACAGCTCTATAAAGCTCATTAATTATCTATCAATAAAGCCATCTATAACAGAGGTCCCAAGATGCTCACACACATAAGAGAAAAAGGGGAAAGAAAAGAGAAGAAACAGCCTCATGCTTCTAAAAAGATTAATCTCAACCATCCCTCAATAATGAAGAACAGAGGAGGAAAAAACCAGATGAGGGTATTGCTACAAAACACATCTGTGCCATAGTGCCTCTGTTGTGTGTTCTCCCAGCCTGGAAATCTCACACAACATGCCTTTGTCCTGGGATGAGTCTAAAAGCACTGCATAATCTTTAAAAAACCATCTTCAGGACACAAAACTATTGAAAAATCCTTCCATCTCTTACCCTCAGCTATTCCTGTTTCTCATGATACTCAGCTGGGAATATACTCTAGTAGCTGACAAGGATGCTAGACATTTGTTTTCCTGATTATAAATTGTTATATAATCAATTAAACACACTTTTTAAAAGCGTTTTTGTTCAACTAGGCTGATCTAATGCTAATGTTGTCCTGATTGAAATCAAAGATTTTCTGCAAAGCAATGGTTAAAAGGCAGAAGACATCTGTTCATATTTACTTGGTCATATTTTTACTTTGAAATACATGTTCCTAAAATGTTTTATTATAATATTACCCAGATAGAATGACATAAACAAATAAAATTAAATGCTTATTCCATTTTGCTACAATAAGTGAACAATAAACTAAACAGCCAAGAGCCAAAGTAAACATCTTCTACTATGACAAGCATGTTGCAATATTGGTTTCTCACAGATCTTTGTTTGGATTAAATCTGAGGACATGGTATCCAATTAAATACCTAACTATTAAGAGTTTGAATACATTATTTTATATTGTAACAATGTATTAGGCTACAAAACTGACTGCAAGGTCCAGGTAGATTTTGTGTACCTGATCTAGATATTCTAGTATCTTCAGTCAATGAACACAAGATAGACCATGGCCTGAAAGATTTGACCTTTTATGTATGTGCTCAGCTGTTGTCAGAGAAACAACTTTCTTGTTTACAATTGTAAATTCAGCATTGTTTTGTAAGCAAAAATTGTTAAACCAAAAGTCTCTAAGTTGAAGACATAAATTTTGCTACAAATTTCCTGAAGTTTCTAAGGAAAGCAATCTTTATATTCTCTATTTGTCTTTATAAGACTTTCATCTCACAGAGAAACTACTAAAATTTTTACTTATTAAGACAGGAGCTTACTTTTTTAAATAATAATGTTCAGGTGTTCCTAAAAGTTTGGTTTTCACTTCAATATCCATAAATGAATGTATTCTGACAGCAAAGATTTTCTTTGTCATGCTTCAGAATCATCTCACTTGGCAAAAAACTATAACAAACAGTACCACAATGCTATTAAAATACTTCACCATTGTACATTGCTTTCATCTGTGGAAGTCCAATCTCTTTAGGCAGGAGAAAAAATATGCCTAGACTGATTCTACAGCTGGCCACAGCAGAGGCAGGTGATATGGTTAAATCCACCACCTGCCTTGTAAAGAAATGTAGCTTCTCTGCTCCTCCTGTTAAGAAACATCCAAGACTCTGAGCAGCCAAGTCTCCCTGTGCTCTGCCTGGAGCCTGCAACCAAGAGATGATGGGATGTGCTGCCCTCATGTAGGGACCTATCAAATCTACAGCCCTCCCAAGTTCTCCTTTCAGGACTTCTCCCAACTTGGGACTTACCAGCTCGGTCCCTTCCACTTCACATGACTCAGCATAGACAGGGCTTCCTCCAGCTGGGAAAGGCGAACCTTAATCAGGGAGCACTGCAGTTCTCAGCTTTTGCAGTCTAAGGTAAAACGCAGCCTAATGTCACCAAAGGTAACAGTCAAGGTCTCAGCTACTGCCCCAGCTAGGAAACCGAGGTCCTCACACAGAACATCGTGTGCTAAGACAATGGGAACTGAGGATCTCCAGTTTCCCACCAGTTCAGCCAACACTGGTCAGAAGACTGATGTCCGTAGCCAGGTGTCTTTTCACTGGGCTTCTTGTGCAGCCTGTCTTTCCTGATTTTAGTGGTCTCAAGGGCCTGATCTGAACTAGATACTGCAGGTGAGTGCACACAGGTGAAATGCGTAGCCTTCCTTAGAGAAAGAAATGCCGTTCTAGAAATGCCACACAGCCTTTAAAGATTGCTTGCTATTTCTCAAAGAAGAAAGAATAGAATTGTTCAAAAGAATACACATTCATCTTTTAATACCAAAACAAGAACAGGAGGATGGACTTTTGCTGCTGCAAGGAGAGAGCTGACATTTTCTTTTCTCAGTGGTTTACCCAACAGCAAGCAAGAGCAGGATGGTGATGGTCAGTGCCATCTGCCGTATCAAACGTTGCAGGGGGGGTCCTGAAGGCACCACATCTCTGCTTTACATTAATGTCATTGCTATTACCTAGAAGCAGTACTTCAGGCTGCTGATTTGGAAGAGTTGTAAAATGCAGATTATGTGGGAAGACTTAAAGCTATGCCAGAATTAGTGTGTAGGCAGGCTTAATTCTGAATTTTTCTGCACCTCTCAATTTCCATTATAGAGATTTAGCATATAATTTTAATTTTAGACTTTACTATTACTGATGTTATTACTTCAGGTTTAGACAGTTGTGCTGATGCAGATAAAAGGAAACCTATAAAAATAGATATTGATTTCCTGTAATGTTTTAGAACATTTTTTAGTGGGGAAGTAACTGAAAACGCTGCATTAGCAACAGAAAATGCTACTGCATTTGTTCCTGAGGTGTAGACTTTTTAATTCTATGTGACTCAATCCTAGGTTACAAAATTAATGTGAAAAAATAATTCTCTCTTTAAATGGCCTCATGGCGTAATAAAAAAAAGTTGGTTAAAGGGCATGTAAGCATTTACTTACATTTTCACACTCTTTATTCTTTTAGAATCTTTAGCATTTTTAAGAAACCTGGGGGTTTTTTTAACTGCCAGACCTAGAAAAGTAATTTCATGATCCTCCTTATTTTTTTAAGTTTAGAGCTAAAATGTTTTATCACACATATGTCACGCCTCCAGAAACTACATTTTCTTTCTTTGAATTCTTTGGAATCCAAACTTCATAGCAGATAAAACAAATATAGCAGTATTTATAGCCTGTATAATGCTGATGCTGAACTCTGAAGGGCAGTGCTGAAATCTCTGTTCTCCAATACCAGTTTAATGATGCTCTGAAACAACTTGTCAAAAAAATCAGGGTTTCTTTCTATACTATTTGTTCTTTTCTCCTGAAGCCAACTCACAAGCTTATTTTTAATAGTAAACAGAATTGCTTACAATGTATCTACTACACAGCCCTTTAAAATAAACATTATAAAGAATTTTGAGTCAGAAAACAAAGCAGATTAAGCATGGGGTTTATTTTTTGTCTTCAATAAATATTTGCAACTCTGCTGTCTATCACGGAGACTGTGACTAGATCTCACAGGGGACAAACAGGGACCCCAGGGGTTACTGAGCATGTCTGTGTTTCCAGTGCAAAACACAAGTGGATAATTGGTTTTGTGGGACCAAGAGGAAGCGCATTTCAGTGACAAAAAAGATGGTCTCTAGCCTTTCCAGGCTCGGTGAAAAGTGCTGTTTCATAAGCTGTACACCTCTCAACTGGCACCTGTATGTGCATCCAGATCAACACTTGTCTGAGCACCTAAAAGAGATACAGTTAATCCAGTCCTACGTCAGAACTAATATGGGCTGCAAGTTGCACAGATCTTACACAGGAAGGCTGATTGTTATTCTGCCAGACTTGGACCAGTTTTATGGTTAGGCAGTTGTACTTCTAACAAGTGACTGGGTAGCACTTGCAATATTTTGCAGAACATTGTCCCTGCGGTTACAGAGGCGTTTGACAACCCCAAAAATCCATTAACTTTGTCTTACTACCCCTTTGCCCTCCTAGCATGGGATGGAGCTTGCCAAATTACCAAAATAGGTTTGCTATTTTATTTTTGCCAAATAGGTTTGCTATTTCAACAAATCTCTTTTATAATGGCACCACCAAAACAAATGATACAAAATTAGCTTTCATGGGTTAAAATGTTCGCAAAACTTATTTCAGCTTTCGGCTGAAGTTTCCAAATGCTGAAAATTTTCTTCAGAAAAAAGGTCAAGTTCCCTACTTTGATAACTGAGGAATATGTTTATAGTGTTTCTAGAGTCAGAAAGCAAATAGTTATGTCTTCTTTCAATCACCTGAAAATCTGAGTTTCTGTACTTGACATTTTTTCACTGAATTGCAAAATTCAGAGAAATGTAATGAAAATCTAAGTACAAATATGTTTCATATAGTTAGCTTCCACTAATGCACAAATATCCTGCAATGACATAATATGAAGCACTGTTTATTAATCTTAATTTGCCTTTCTAGAAATAGCACATCATTCATTTGTATTATGTACACTATATAATTGTGTCCAAAAAGGATTATCCACTACATGCAAATTGAAAGAGACCACAGACTAGACTAAACCATCACAGCCACTATATTTAGTAGTAACTTAGGAAAAATTGATTTTTAAATAATTTGATACAATGTGATTTGGAAAAGTAACCAGGGCAAATACTATATTACAAAACTATATTTGCTAGGAATACCCTGGCTGGAGAAACCGCCTTAATGATCAGTGAAACTAAACAAAGTAACATTTCCATGGCAAATTTCCGGTGGAGCTGGTGTATTATGAAGACAAATTTTCATTACTAAGAAAGCCAAAGGGTAGGTAGGTTGCAAGTAGAACATACAAAAACACTATTTCAAGGTAACTTTATAAAAAGCTAGTAAACTAGTAGGTCGGCAGGGAGGAGGGGAGGAACAGGAAATATCGCAATTGAAAAAATGTTTTCATTTTTCCCAGTATATGCTTTCTCTACTCAGGCTTGCTTTTTTTCCTTTGTTTTTAAATGAATTATCAATTTAATCATATAAAAATAGTGTACAGAAATATGCATTGCTATTCATTATCTAGCATATTTAGCTCTCCTTATTTAAAGAACTGTTTAGCTAGCTGCCACGTTCACTCGAGACCACTAGAAGGTGCTCCTCTGTTGAAAGACAGTTATTTCTGTCTGAATTGCTGTTAGAAGCTAATTTTAACTGTGGTTCTGGCCAGTTGTTCACACAGACTGTAATTGCGGCAGCCACCCCTGCTATAAAACAGCTGGACCCCGCCTGCTATAACCATTATCACAGCATGAAAATAACAGATCTGTTATCATTCATTTTCTGATAAATCAAAATCCCACCTGAGCAGGACTCTAGTTAGTTTTGCTGGAAGGTGAGGCGTGGAAGTTGTGGTGGAGCTAACAAACCACACGTTTTGTAAAGTTAGGAACACAGAATCATTTAGGTTGGAAAAAACTTCTATGATAATTGAGTCCAATCATGCACCTAACACCACCAAACACATTCCTGGAGTAAATTAAGGCAGAACCCATCCCTAATGAAAATTTGCACACTTGTCTGAAGTCTGAAGGCAGAAGGAGAGTCTAACACAAAAAAAAAAACAAAACAAAAAAACTCCAAACAAAACTAAGACAAACACACATACACAAGCATATGATGAACACCAATTCCACACCACCAACGGTATTGGGATATCAAACTGCATCTAGAAATACAAGGATCCATGACTCATCTTTTATGCACAACCTTATATGAGCCTCAACCAAATTCTGATTTAGTTTGATACCCAGAGTGGCATTCTGATAACCTCTGGGTACACACAGGCTGCCTTGGTCAGCTCTTTGCATAGGCAGTGTAGCCCTTACCTCTGCAGAGACCCCTGATGCCTGCACTCGCTCTGGCGTGCGCCCCAGCAAGGGAATCAGAAACACAGTCTCAAGAGAATTTTGCTTTTTATCTGCAGCCCAAGAGATGGAAATCTGTAGACATCCCCAAAAGAGTAGCACTCCTCTTTTACTCTCTGGATTTATACAAGTCATACAGAAGTGACCTCTAATTTAGATAAAAATTGCTCCACCTTTGGCTGCCACAGAGACAAGACTCATGGGATATAAGCCCCAAACCACTTCAAAGTACTCTCATCTGGAACCTATCGAGGATAACATGAAGCAGAGTGGTAGACATGGAGAAAACTGTTTGTAAAGACTTTTTTACTTGCTGTACGAAAGTGACACAAAATTGAATGTTGTGCTAAGCTCTGAGTTCCCCAAGTCAAGAACTCCACAGACATTCCACATAAAATACTAGTTTTCAGTTCCTCCTCCCTTTTCTATACCTCCATCACATTATACTGTCAGGTGTGAATTAAGATCCATATTTTTGTCACTTACATCTACGAGCATAGATTAGCAAAAGAGCTGGGATATTTGTGGGGTTTTGTTAATTAAAACTGTGGTCTCTCAATTTTCAGGCCTTTTACTCAAGTAAGCTAAAATTAAATATTGTTGCTGCTGTGACTCTCTAGGAATGTTTTTCTTCATCTTGCCTCATCTCTTTACTCCCTCAGGGCCCTAATTATTTTTTTCATTATTTGTTTAGCATATTTGACTTTACCTGAATCTTGTACAGATTTAATTTCTTCTTTCTTTACTATTAAACAAAAGTGTGCTTCATAGTAGACAGACATTGCATCAGTGTCCCAGAAATAGAAAATATTATTTAGCATGTACATAAGTGAGCCTAAAAAGCCCTAAGCAGCTGGTCACTTCGAAAGATCACAGCCCAGTGTTGCAGATGAAAGATGAATTCAAGGCTCTGCTGCTACCTTTACTCAGATGTCCAGCCTGCTCCTGGGAGACTCCTTTCCCACACAGAGGCACCATGGAGAGTATGAAACCTCAAAGCAGGAAAGTTTTTGCTGTTCCTGCCATCCTCTGGCATGAGTTACTCAATGGGGAAAGGGGCACTGCCCCTTCTGATGAAAAGAGAAAAAGAAGAAAGCAGAAAATTCTGTTTTCCAGAACCTGAAATCAGGGCATGTGCCTCTCATGTCTCAGCAGTCACATTCAGAGACTCTGCATTTCTGCCCTACCTGTGTCATAGGGAACAATTACTGATCCCTCCTCCTTGAAAGTCACTCAGGTTAGTGAACACATTTACAAATTCTTTTTACTTTTGCCATATGTAAAATATGTATGAGAAATGTATGCACCACACTTACTATTTGCTAAATAGCTCCTAAATCCTGACAATGTATTACAAGTTTTTTAAGGCCCTGAATGTTGGTTTTTTTCATTCTGGAATTAAAAATAAATACATAAATAAAACTTTATAAGGCTAGTGCACAGGCTGGGGAGTGCACAGGCTGGATTCTGCTTGGGGTCCCAGCAGAATCACACAGAGAGAAATGTTGGTTTGTATGTGAAGGACTTTCATGGCACTCTGACAGCCTAAGGGGACCTTCGAAACGACACAACATGACCAAGGAAATCATGTTCTCCTAGGGACTCTCCAGCAGGCACATGGCAAAGTAGTGTTCCACACTAATATCCTCTCCATCTCCTCCTTGTATGGGATAATGATACATGAAATTTGCCCCTGCAGTAGGCTGCACCTGCACTATGCCCATCAGGATACATCTACTAAGAATAAGCTCACTTCTATTTCTGGAAATTGGGGAATGGAGACATACCATTCCTGTAAGTGGCAGGCATCATTCCAAAATCACTCCCAGCTTCAAACAGAAAGAAAAATCTGAAAGTCATGTCAAAAAGATCAAAACACAGATTTGACACATCAATATGAAGTAGCAATGAACTTATTTTTAGTTTTCAGTCACTGGATGCTAAATATTATCTAGAGCTTTTCCATTATGGAAAATCTGACACACGTAGCCCTTCTTGCACTCTTATGCTATGACTTGCGGAGTGGGATATGCACCTCCAGTAGAATCAAAGCTTTCATGGAAGAGAGAATAATCTTTTTGTAGCTACTGCCTGTATCTCTCCAATTAAACTCTATAATTTCATACCCAAAGACTGATACGACAACTAAGGCTAAGTGCAGACAGCAGCAGTCTTCTCATTGAGTGTGAAAAGAGGAAGCAGTGAGATGTTATGGCTCTTCTAAAAATAAGAGCAAGAGAAGAAATTAGTAGGTCACTTGCATGCTTTTCATTTATATTTGAAAGGTCACTTGTGGTCTCCCTCATGAACGAAGTAAAGTTTAAAATAAACTGATATCTTAATTACTGTCAGCTTGCCAGAGCTGGAATCTGATGAGCCTGCAACTCATTCAGTGGATGGCTGAGAGCTCCCTCTTTTTATGTTGCCTTTTTTTTTTTTTTTTTTTTAATTTGAGAATTCTGGCTCTCAGAAACACTTGCTGACAGTCATTTGTGCGTTGTTATTATTAGCAAACTGTTAGACTGGCCCCTTGGCACGCATTTTGTAGGACCAAAATAATTTTATTGTATTGCTTCAACATTTTACTGGAACAAAAGAGGTGAATTGACTGTGAGGCAATCACGGTAGACCTTGAATACCTTCGACAGTATTAACTTGGTCATTGTTATTAAAATACTGAACAGGCTCTTGAAGACAGTATTTTTTACCAGCTATCAGTTGTTTTCTATTAGGCTGAAGTCATCAATGGAAAAGAAACAGCAGGAACAAAGTTGCTGGGTATTAAGTGACAGTTCTTACTGCAGTGTAAGACATGGAGCTGACAACAGAAAAGAATATGCTCTATCAATCAGGTTAGAAATTTATGCAAATATTGCCATACGTGCATCACTTGTTTCTACAGATGGTGGTACAACTGTTCCAATCACTACTATCAAACAAGAATGGGAAACAGTCTGGCTGAAAAACAAGTATGCAAAAACCTTAACATATCTATGGGAAGCTTCTTTGGCAAAACAGATGACATGGTTCATTAGCTGTGTCACAAGCACCACTACAAAAGCGATATGCCAACACTAGCAGCAATACCACTGCCCAGATTTTACACTAACAAGACCCCTAATATATCAGGATACTAATTGATAATATATGTAATATTGTACGAATTTATCCTGCCTAACATCCACTTTTCCTAAGTAGTGCACCATCATCCTGACTAAATCCCAGTCTGCCTAATTTCCTCTTGCAATCTTCATTCAGTTGATTCACCCTTCAGTTGATACACCCCTTAAATTTCAGCATAAAAGCAGACACCGGAGGGTCTGCTTTTAAGACATTTGCATGATCTTTTCGAGCCTTCCAGATAAGATATCTGACAAAAATAAGTAATGTTTTCAGACAGCATATCCTTGGCAGGTGTTTTGTTTTAAACCATCTATCATGAAATTGCTCCCAGCATGGCACTACTGTCCATTAAAAAATCTGCAACATTTGTGTGTACTCACAGTTCAGTGCAATTCCTATAATGAGTGCTTTATTCATTTATCCCAGTGTCTATGAAGATCAGATTATCATTTAATTTTAAGCAAACTGCATACTGTGAACATTTGTAAGAGAGCAACCCATTAAATTCAACATTTATACAACAGCTCTAATTTACTTGCTGTATTATGATCCCTCTATTTTAAGAAATACAGATTTAGTTATATATATCTTGCTTTCTGTAATTTTTTATAACAGGTTAAGTATTTCGTTTTTCCATCCACACCATTTAGAAAGGAACTTAAAATTACAAATCTAAGCACACTCATTGGCAATTGATTAAAATACAAATACAATAGAAATACAGTCTCTGTAATCAGGTTTTACCCAGATTTTAGTACATCTTTATAATCACTTAGAATCTGAAAAATGGGCAGGTAGAAGCATGTATGTTTTGCAGCAAGTTTTTAAAAAGTGATGTATCTAATATGCAGCATAAGATAAGGATTAGTACATATAAGGACCAGTCAAAGCAAAAATGCTGGACTGAAAAAATTAAGATAATATTTTTCCAAGTATACTGCCCATTTTATACTGCCCATTTATGCATACTGCTAAAAGCCCATTCAAATTGAAGACTATTTTAAATTTACATGATAGATCATATTTATCTATAAAATGCACAGCCTGAACTTGGGGCCAAAAAACCTCCCACTGAACTCACAATTTAGGTCTGAAGTAGTGCAGGACAGCAACTGTGCATAGGCTGAGCAGGTGCCAATTAAAACATACACTTTCTACACCTTAAACATTGTGCTATTTTCCATACAATGCACCAGAGCAATATGAAAAATAGGCAAAAACTTATTTAGGAATTTCTTTTAAATCAAGATTTGAATGCATTTTTGGAATGCATAGTGTCATCAAATGGGTCAGTTTGTAAGCTCTCTCTGGTTTTAATAAAGCATAAAATTAATCAAGAAATTACCACTTTCCCTTATCTCAAGTAATTCTCTCATGCGGAAAGAAAAAACAAAGCACGGGTATGTATCTTTATTTTTCATTTCCCCAAAACTTCCAATATTCTTCTATGACCTTTCACTTTCCATTGCAAAATAAAAAGCACAGCAGAACACAATACCTAACCAAATAAAAGATATGCTTAGTGATGGATCAAAATAATACAGTGGATAACAGCCAAAAGACAATGTTAAAATTCTACTTTTTCTGACGACATGCCGTGAAGATATAAATAATGTACTAGATAAAGGCTATTTTCCACGGAACTATTTATTGTGGGAGATGTTTATCAAATGAAGTAAGCTATTTCTTGACTGAAGAACAAGAAAAGTAATTGTTTTCTAATCTTGTTTCAAGTCATGAGGAGTGTCTTGAAGAATTCCCTGAAGATGATACTGCTCAAAGGTTGCAATGAATATTATCAACAGAAAACGTTCCACTACATCCTCCGGTCGAGCTCTCTACTTCTCATCAATACAGTTTACCTACTCCTTTATCTCTCTGTAAACTCAGAGTGATGAGCCCTAAATAAGGTTTCCAGCACCAGTCTCCTTCCACTTTTAAGACACATAAGATGCTTGAACTTATTTCTTTTATTTTTCAGTCCATGACAGTCATGGCTATCAGGCAGTGGCTGTCACAGGTGTTAAACTGTATTATAGCACAGTTCTAGCTACACTATTTTTCTAGTTCCTATGCAAAGTCAGCAGCAAGAAATACAGTAGACAAGGAACAAAAAAAAGCAGAAAGGGCATGGAGAAAGAAAGTCCTGTCCTTTCCTCTTCATTTAAAGTGAGATGTGCAGACCAACCCTTTTCATTTGCAATTTGCAGCCTACACTGTGAGCCAAGATCTGACAGGGGGAGATTGACTGGTGCTATTTAGTTTCCTGACTGCAGGAAGCCACAAGAAACACTACAGGCCACGAGAAACAACCAGTCACAATTTCCTCTACAAACAGAGTTTATCAGAGAAAAAACAAAATAAGTAAACAAGGATTTAAAACCAGAGTGGTCCCAAGCAACTACACATTAAAAAAAAAAAAAAGTTAAATAAAAAAAGAAATTACAAAATAGCAGCTACTTAGAAAAATAGACTAGGGAAATTAAAAACAACTAAGGGGTGAATTAATTAACTACTTGATGCCAGAAGATCCAGAGGACAGATTCAATGAGGATCTCAATAAAAGGAGCAATTTCTAGGCCATGAAGTCATAAAAGTAGCAGCAAATAACAGGTAGAAAATATTTCAGCATGGGCTGTACAAATCTTCTGGAGACACAGATAACTGAAGATGTAAACCCACACTCTCATCAAAGCAATCTCTATCCACACCAGCTACGCAGCCACATCAGTCAGCAATACAGTCAGCTCCTCAGTCACACTGCCTGCCATCTGCTCACAGTGTATCACAAGCAACAGCACATTTCCCCTGACACACTGTGTGGGTGCAGTCCCACAGCACTCGAGCCAACACCAGGTATGGCTGCCACGGCCCCCAGCTGGCTTGGCTGCACAGTCCTTGGCCACTTCATCAGCACTGGCACTCAAGTGATCACATCAGTTCAAGGAGCTGCTGTAGATGACAGCAGAAGCCACTGGTTTTCCATGAGATTGGCTGCCTGAGCTGGCTTGCTGTGCTGTCACATCAACAGCAGCATTGGCTCTAGGGAGGCACCAAAATGATTTGGCTGGTGTTAGGAGGGTGGGGTTGTGACAGATCTACATTGGCTCAAATTTCCGTGAAACTCAACGTGCAGCAGCTAGCCTAAAATCAGATAGTACCTACGCCCATGTTGCTCGCCCAGACCACAGCCACAAATATCCATAAACCAGTACTGCCTTCAGGGTTATAAATTTCTTGCCTGTTAGTTTCTTCTAAATGCTGATCCCATCTTAGTGCTGCCACAAACATCAGTGTGGTCAGAGATGTGATCATTACAGAAATGAAAGATCGGTACTGCTAATATGGGTAAGTTCCCTATCCTGTTTCACTGAGCAACTGCACAAAGGCACAAAGCAGCAGACACTGAAGGCTGGACAGACCTTCTCTTTCTGGCAGGAAGACAGAATCAAGCCAGTTTAAAATTTATGTTTAGCTACGTATGATATCCACTTACAAATCCAGAAGGAATTTTCATCATAACTCACCTAGATAGAAGATAATTACTCTGTAGTCAGAAAAATGTGCTCTCAAAAAGAAAAATTCATGTCTTGATGAGGTCATATCCTATAAAAACTTGTTCCACTGATTGTCTAGCCTTTCAGACAAAAAAAAAAAAAAAAAGCTGGCTATTTGCCACTTCCAAGCACTGGACCTTGCATTACCTTTGCTGAACTGAAAGTTCTGTCCTTCAAATTTGAGCAAGTCACCCTCTAATCTTCCCTATATCCTCTCAATCCTCTCACTATCAGGCTAATTTTCTAAATTTATCATCAGTTTCATCACTTTTCCTTAAACATCTTCACTTTAACAAAATCATTTCTCTGTTGGGGAAGCCAGAAAGGAAAACATTCTTGTGATAGCTCTTGTTCCAGGTAAAATGTCCTCTTTATGGGAACATTTTACATTTACCATTACACTATGGTAAAATAGCCGAGTAGTCTTCATGATGCTTAATTATTTTTCAGAATAAGTGCTTCAAGAGAAGCCCGCATTAAAAGAAGTCTCTTAATGTGGCTTTGCTTGTTCATTCCTCGACACAACAGCTTTACATTTGATTTATTGAAACAATTGTGGCTCTCTCTTAATCTTAATAGAATGAGACAGACTAAGGAAATGGCCTATTGCTCATGTGCTTCGAGGTGTTCCAGTAGCCATCCATCCTGCAGTCCTACCAGTATAAGAATATGGGGGTTGTCCATCTAGATCAGCAGCAATACACCCAGAATCAGATGTTTCAAAGAGCAGTGCAAGTGGCAGGAACAAAGAAATCTTTTCTACTGAAGATTTCTACTTATCTCTAAAACGTAGACTGCCTTGAGCCCTCAGATGCAACATTCTCTACATGTAAGTTAAGACAACAACAGATACTTTTGTATCTCTGTATATTTACATCTAAGTTCTCAGACTCAGAATTTAATTCAGGGCTATTTCATTCCTTTCAGTTAGTCCATGTACAGTATGTTCCTCAGTTAAGTCATATCTTGTGTACGAAAGCATTTAATTTCATGTCGTCCCCCATTTCTTGCCTTTGCATTTTACTGACTAGCTCTTGTACTAAAACAGAGACAGGTCCTGCCTCTGTAGAATTCCCATTTTCACATGGGAGCTCTTGAGCACAGCTCTGCTAATACTTACAAGAGACTTTTTCCACTTAAGTGTCTTTTGACAAGACATGCAGAGTTGCTGCCCTAAGGAAGAATTCCTTTTCTTCAAATTGCTGAGAAAGTTACATAATAAGACCTAAAAACTGGTCTGAAGGTGCAAAGTATTTTTGTAACATGGAAAAATTGAAAATTACTGACCTCCCAAGTATTTAAAACATGCCAGCTTTCACTATTTTTATCCTTTTTTGACTGAAATCATTGAGAATTATGCTCACATAAGTAGACATGGCATTAGTTTCCACGATGATGTACGTTTTGATGTACTGAGTTCTGTACAGCTCTGAACAGTAGAAGCGACTAAAAGCAAAGCTTACAAAATTGCCATGAGTAGAAAGCTAAAAGGAAAAGTCAGAAAACCATTACCAGGAAGCCAGCAGATGCATCTGTTAACTTACCAAACAAGCGCTGATGGAAGAGAAATTTCCCAGCTATCAGTCCTGTGAGAATGGCAAGGAGCCACAGAAACACCTTCAAAAATCTCCAGCCTCCTCCTTCAGGGTATTTATTTGTTACAAACGAGAAACAATTACCAACAACAATAACATTGGCTTCTGTCTGGCTGTGAGATACTGGGTCCTCAGCAAATATTAAGAAGTTAAAGAAGATCACTAAGTAAGCCACAACTAAGCGAGACCACGGGTGCTGGAAGTAGTAGCGGAAGTCTTTATCCATCCTCAGATACTGAAGAACTGGGTTTTGCCTGTATGTAAAGACACAAATGCGTAACGTTATAAATACCCCAAATTCTCAAAGCTTAGGAAGGACCTGCACATTACAAAAATCAAATTATTGCAACCTTGTCATCAGTAATTTTTAACACTTTAGACTTGACTAGAAATGAAAGTTTCAATCAAAAGATACTGTTAGATCCAGGTAGAGAAAAACTGAAATTTCTCCCCATTCCAATATAAAAGTAACAACCAAACATATATATATTATAGCACAGGATTTTCAGTCTCAAATATACTATTGCTTTCATGCCTCCTCCATAATGGGGCATGAAAAGAATAGAATGGATATAAGAACATGGCAGGCTACCTAAAACCCAGACTGCCTTTCCATCCACACAAAAAAATACAACACAGATGTCACAAAAGTTCATGCTAAGCCTAAATGGAATCTTTCTCCTCTTAGGAGAAGGATGGAACCAGCCCATAAATCCAATGAGATCTTCTACTGGAAGCTTAGAAGCATATAACCCAGAAACATCAGAAACTTGTGTTCCTATGAAGAAATAACATGTTGGAAAAGTTTCTAGAATTCATTCCTGCAAGTCAGGCAAGTCTGTATAAATCTTTTCATTGACTTCAGGGAGTACACCTATAGCTAAGCATATTTTCAAAACCATAAAATAAGACACCCTGAAAACAGACTGTTCTGTATGAATACAAAAAATTTATTTTGAAACCACAGTATTTATTAAGTACTGTGATGGAAAAATGCAACTGAGCATGGTTAACATTTTAGTTGTTTGCCATTTGATTTCTTTTTATTTTATTCACAACCAATTAGTTTTTTCATCCTCTTGAACCACTTTGTATGCACAAAGATACAAGGCCTTTGTGTTGTGGAACACAGAAATTATTCAAGCGACACACAGTGTAGGAAGAAAAAAAATGTGTCTAGTAATACTGCTTGTTTATTATAGCATGATCCTTGAAGGATACAGTAACAAATTTTTGCAAATGTCACATGCCCTGCAGCAGAAAACAAAACAAATAAACAAAAACCACGCCACAAAAGATCTAAAACCCTGATCAATTACTCATCCCTTCTTGGACTTCTAACCTAGGATTTGCAAACTTTGAAACGGCATGAATTTCAATGTCTCACTTCAGTTAGTCCCTCCAAAATTATTTTACTCCATAACCCGACTTGTATTTGTAAAATTGCAAGGAATCCTGTACCTATTAAATTAAAAGGATAAAATAATCTCTCGACAGATTCAGACAATGCATTCAGTAAATAATGGAAAGGAATAATGTCCCATGATGCACAGATTACATATGAAAAAGGAAAAAATACCACATTACAGAGTTAAAAAGTTGGCACAAGGAAGTGTCCGTCCTTCAAAAACTTTATGAAAAAAAGTGATTTAAAGTAAGGGTCGTTGCCTAAGAAAATACCGCTCTGGGGAGATTAAACTACCTTTAGAGCCATAAGGATGCCCAAAGCTATTTCTTGTTCTCCTTTCTATCTGTTACCTTTAAGAAAAGTTTCGGTATTTCCTTATGTGTATGAACTGTCTTAAAGCTCGAATAGGGCTGGAGATAAACAACTACATGTCCTGGTATTTTTGACAGCTGCCGGATACCCGGGAGTTATCAGACACCCAGCTGAAGACGCGGCTTCCTAGGAAGCGTTTTATAGCATCAGAAGCCAATATTAGCAATAGCAGCAGCGCCAAAGTGCTAACAAAAATCCTGCTCCTA
>VZTI01002341.1:953520-970164 GCA_013397865.1 Struthidea cinerea | reverse complement strand
GTGGCCGTGGCCGTGGCCGTGTCTGTGGATTGTAGGTATGTGAGGGTGCAATAATAGAAGCGGCCACAGGTGGCGCTGTGACTGGAGGATTAACAACTTGTTGGTTACAAGATGGCGGCGGCCGCAGTACGTAGGCATTGTTCACGGAAGCGAGAAAGGCGCCGCCATTTTCTTGTACGGCAAATGTTATTGCTGAGTTAGATGGTTGCGCGGGACAGTGTGAAAAAAGTCGTGTCGCCAAGTTATTGTATGGCCTGGCGTCGGCTCGAGTATAGTAAATTTGACCCTCTTGAGAAACCATGGGCGGAGGATCGTGGCCAGGGTGGCTCAGCGGCGGGCAGACTGGTGCAGGCGGCGGCTGTACCAGGGGAGAAGCGAAGGCAGTCCCGGAGCCTTGCTCTGCCGCAGGCTGAAAGGTGGCCGCTGCTGCAGGTCCGTACGGGAGATGAAACTCGAACGGCAGCGACAGGGACTCGGCCTGAGCCGCGGCGCGTGGGAGAGATTGCTCCGGACCCGCGCCCCGCGGGGGTGAGGGTTCAGTGTGTGGGTGAAAATTCGCTGGCGGCAGCGGCCGCGGCCCTACCGGGGGTCCCGCGGCTGCAGCTCAGCAGCAGGTAGAGAACACGGAGGTTTTGCCGGCGGAACACTCGTGCCCGAATCGCTGCATGCAAATTCGCGCGCATCTGTGTCTCCCGTAGTAGCTGCATCTCGCTGAGCACTGTCTCTACCCACATTAATGTCCTTAAAACAGAGGCACCATTTGTTGATTTTTTGACGGGATACCCTTCCTTCTCGGACCAGGGTAGAAGAGAGCAGAGGAGGCTGCTGTTCTGCAAAGTTCTTTATTTCATAGTCTCATAGTTTCTTGAAGGCAGAGTTTGAAGGGGGTTACATGATAAAGCCAAGCAGCAACAGCAGCAGCAGCAAAACAGCAGGCAGCATACAACATCTTCTTCTAATTTCCCATAATTCCTTATTATTCTTCTATTTTTTTTCACAGAAGTGTGGATTATATTTGTTAATTAACCAATGAAATCAATACACGATTCTAGTTTTTCTTTTCTTAACCTCTCCTGGTCTAATTCTAACAGCCATAAGCATTACATAGGTATTACACAGATTTGCGTATACAATTTTTATCAGCTCCTATTGTTTATCTGAACATTATATCTAAAAAATGTGAACAATATCATTCTATCTATATTTTGTCTAAAATAAAGAATTCTGTGAAAAGGCAACACTGCTGCAGAAAGAACTGTGTTTAAGGTCTCTGCTGCAGCTTTTTAATGTTTAAGGCACTTAGCATGTATTTCTACTGAAAGCTAAAAATCTACATTTCTATTTTACTTCGGTATGACTTCATGTATCTCAGCTTGTCCAAAGGTTTTAATTCAACTCCTGTGCTTTGGCTTTCATCTGGGCCTAAGTCCAGAGAAGCCTTCATTCCAACACTTATTATACTGTAGCTTTTCAGTTTAGTTCTTGAACAGACCCTTACATCCCCATATTTGATTTAAGATTTTTATGGATGGCACCATTTCTAGTACTGTGATCGGTGGGGATTTCTCAGAATATACTTGGATTTAGCAACCCTGCTCCTTTGCACAGAAGAGGAAATGTGCTTGTGCTGACTTCAGTGGAAGTTACCTGCAGAAATGCCTTTTCAGATCTAAAACAGTGTTCTTGCTCCTATCTTTATCTCACTTTTATTTACATCAGTGTTCACCCATTTCAAATACATTAATGTAGCTTTTAAATTCCTTTTACTATGGAAAACTGTTGTGGTTTAACCCCAGCCAGGACCACAGCCCCACTGAGTTGCTTGCTCACTTCCAGCAGGATGGGGGAGAGGATCCAAAGTGTGAAAGTGAGAAAACTTGTGGGTTGAGATTAATGGGTAAAGAAAAAGCCACACTCACAAGCAACACAAAACAAGGAATTAATTTACTGCTTCCAGTGGGCAGTCAGGTGTTCTGCCATGCCCAGGAGAGCAGGGCTCATGTAATGGTGTCTTGGGAAGACAAGCACCATCACTCCAGATGTCTTCCCCTTCCTCCTTCTTCATCTCTGAACTCTCTGTACTGAGCATGACACCATATGTTGCAGGATATCCCTTGGGTCAGTTGGGATCATCTGTCCCAGCTGTGTCCCCACCCAGCTCCCAGCTTGTGCACCCACAGCCCCATCAGTGGTGGGGTGGGGTGAGAAGCACAAAAGGCCTTGACTTTGTATGAGCACTCCTCAGCAGTAAAGAAAGCACGTGTGAATTATCCACGATATTTCCAGCACAAATCCAAAACACAGCCTCATACTAACTACTCTGAAGAAAATGAGCTCTATTCCAGCCAAAGCCTGTGCAAAAACATGTTAGTAGAGCTGTAATATACAAGAGATGATCAAATTATTTTTCCCATTACCAAGCTAATGCTAAATAGAGATGAAAGTGTAGAGAAGAGTGATTTTTCTTTAGTGAACCTGTATCCTTGCTGAGGCCAGTAGGACTCCAAGATCCATAAAAAGTTTATAGAACAGGATTTGTATTTGAGCAGCACGGGCATGCCACTGTGTTTGCAAAATGTCTAGATGTGCTGGGAGGAAGCAATGGACATCATCCACTGCCTTTTCCCTTCTGAAGGAACGTATGTAGAAATTATCAAGTGATTATGGGAGATGATTACATATGACACTTGTTACAGGCTATCCACTTTATGCATAGGAAGGTTTAGTTAATGGTAAGGCTGTCAGAAAGCCCACAGGCAGCAGTTCACTCAGTTCAGCCATTCCCACACGCACATGTCCTGAGGTGAAGGAGCACTGTCAGTGCTGTTTGCTCCAAAAATTCTAGGTTGGTCATAGCTCTGAGTTGCACAACTGCATTGCTAAGCATGGGAACAGACAAATTACGAAAAGAGGAAAGCACAAAAAAACCCAAAAAACCTCTAGACAGGAGCTGTCCTCTGCAACTGCTTTCTGGAAGCTGGCTGATACCTACACTTTGATGGATCCTCAGAGGACCTCTAAGTTCTCAAACATTCAAAGCATTTAGGAGATGACAAATGTGAGGGAAGAAGGTTGGAGATGTAGATTTTTCATATGCAGATCCTTTTTCTCGTGAAATATGCTTTGCTAGAAATAGATACTGCATAAAAGCCCTCTGTGATCAACCTCAGCTTCTGAAGGGAAGATTTGCAAATACCACCTACAGTCACACCTCCTGGTGCACAGGGCTGCACAGCTTTAAGCTGCTTAAGAGCACTAATCAGAGGTGTGTAGCTAAACATAACACCTTACCTATTTATATACAGGGAAGTCTCAACCTTTCTCCTTCACAATACATGCCCTATTCAACAGACCAGTATATACACTGGTCTTGAGGTCATCTGTCCTGTTGTGGGCAGTCACCAGATAGGAGAGGCTGATAAGCTTTGCAGAAGCCAGCCCCCAGCTCCTGGGGCACTCAGTTGTTTCCCATTAAGTGCATGGCTCAGTGCTGGGGCCATCTGTAAGTCATGTAATGTTCTGCAGTGGGTGCTCACTTACCAAAGAATAAATGAGAGATTTCTGAACAGTTGTTGCACATTGGGCAAGAGCCAAACCTCCTTCCCTCTTCAGGGATGATACAGGTCAAAGCTCGTTAACACATGTGAGAAGCCCACCCACAAAGCCTTTTTGCTGACTAAGCAGCTTCAGTTAACTAAATATGATGTAAATTTGCCAAGGGACTACTGTGCCCAGCTGAAGGGCAACTTTGGCAGTGCTCTTACAGTTCCAGCATTTCAAGATTCATTAATCCCTTTTTTTGGTGTATATTTATGCCCCAGGGGGCTTCCTTTCAAATTGAGTCTGCTCTCAGGGCCTTTTCTCTCAGCTTTGCCATGTTAACAATTCTGCGTAATTTCTATTTTTGTTTTTCTTACCTGATGCATGCTTCGTTCTTTTGTTATGAGGGATAGGCATAATTAAGCTATTAACGCTATCTTACCTTTTAAATCTCCAATAAAAAACCCCAAATACCTTTTCTTCTTCTGGGTGGCCGTTCACTCTATCTCATTGTCCATTTGGTGCCTGACTGACCAGATTTTAACGCTAATTCAACCTTTCCCCGCTAAAATAAGAACATAGTTCTTTCTAGAAAGTTGTTCTGAAACAATGTTCAGATATCATTAAAATAATTTTGAAAAGCTTGCATTTTGTTTTAATCATAATGTCTATTTTTTTAATCACCATTTGGGTAGTGCTTAAATTTTTCTTACTTCTGAAGCCAGTGCAAAGATTTATTTAAACAGAATAAAATCTCAGCTACTTTCCTCAGCAACTTTGGAAAGCAACTTGAATTCAGAGCTGTCACTTTCCGCATTACATCGAACTTTTAGTATTTGTAGTATTAGTATTAGATTTTCCTCCTGATTCAAAATTGAAGTTTTTCACCCCAAGCATTCAGGTGTGAGTTGTAAATGCACCCTAAAAACCCAAAGCAAAACAAAAAACCCCAACCAGCCAACGAGCCAAACAAACAAAAGGCTTTAACCAGGAAACAAGACCTATAAAGGGCCACATTAATAAAAATCATTCTTTTGCAGTGAAGAATTCTGAAGCTGAGCAGAACAGATGATTTTTTTTCCGACACTCAACATCAGACAAAGACACTTGGGGTTGTGTGGCCGCTGGGGAGAAGAGATTCCTCTATGAGTCACAGCAATCTCCATGCAAACAAAACTGCCTTGTTTGCAAAACCTCTCCTGGATTCCCTTTGCTTCACATCTCAGTAAAAACCTGGGGAAAAGCCAATCACCCTTGAATGTAAATCAAACTGAGTGCTGGTTTAGGGAGGGTTTCTTTTATCTCTGCTGGAGTTGCGCATGGAGTATTTCATCCTTTAAGGTGTGTAGCAGAATTTACTCATGGGAATAAGGAAATCGCTGAAGCTGATACCCTTTAACATAGAAAAAAAAGAGTGGTTCATGGATTTAATATTAAACCAAGGAATGGGCTACTTTGATCACTGAGTTTGATCTCTTGACTTGAACTTCAAACATTAGCAAATAGTTGAGGAGCTTAGTCTTACTTAAAAGTAAGGTTTCAGCCATTAACAAAATAAAACAGTCATTCACACTGTGATCTGTATTTCCCTGAATTTCAAAAGGATTTACATCTGGGGCTTGTTTTGAAAGTATCTCTAGTTAAAAGAGGTCCCTTGAAAGTGACTTGTTCTTTCCTCTAGTATATAGACAATGCTATTTTTAATAAACAGGAGAAGTGTTTCATTTTCTTTTTGAAAAATCACTGTGGTAGTGAATCTATAAACATCTTGCAGGGTTTATAAAGTTTGTCCTTAGGATGCTTTCTGGGTACTCCAGGTTGAGGCTCTGGTTTCTTTACACCCTGTTATTTCTTTCTTTGTAAACTTCAACACTTGACATACCAAATAAAGAAGTTGTGTTTTATTTGACCTTTATCTACTCCTTTCCCACATCCCTACTTCTCTGTTTGCACTTGACAAGCCAAGTGCAATTTCTTCAGCTTCGAGAGGGACTAAACTGCATCTGTCTGCTGAGGAAAAAAATGTATTTAACACACAGCTGGAACTCATATAACTAAAATCGGTCACCCAGACAATTGCTCCACTTGGTCAATGATCCTCCACTCTGGTGGCCTCTGTTGTTTGCATCCCTGAAGACAATGCAGTTACATTCTTGAAGCAGTTCAGGATTTTAGCCCACATTTATTTATTTTTTAATTTCTCAGTAAATGTGCACTGAACATTACCTAAATACCCCTTTAAAACTTTTTTCCCCCACTAATTTTCATTTTATTTTTGAACACATTTCACCCTCTTTTCAAATCCACTGAATATATGGCAAGGCACTGGTTGCATTAAGATAACCGCAGTGCTAAACCAGAAAGAAAATTCATTCTTCACATTAATGTTTAACTCTAATAGATACAATCACCATATAGTCTTTATAGTATTTTGTAAGTTGTGGCAGAGGGTGGTTTTCTAGGATGATGTGCCAGACCATACTTTTCTTTTTCAAATGAGAGGTTAAGCCCAACAGTAGAAATTCATCAAGAGCCAACACACATTGCATCCCAACAAAATAAGGTGCTGATGGTCATCTGGTTGTTGATACAGCAGAGACTCACAGCTCTTAGTGGTTCAGAAACTCAGAGGGACCCAGGAGTTGGGTGCTGGTGCTTCTCACAGTCCCACAAAAATGCTGTAGCTTCAAGCCCTGAGTCTGACAGACTCAGGCATCCAGAGTCTGACAGAGATAATTCATGACTTGGTATGTTTATACTGAATTTATTACAGCAGTACCCCAGCAATGTTGTTAGAAAGTCTAACTCATTTTTATTATGGAAAGAATACTCAACTGTGTTAATATTTTCTTATAATTTCTCATGTGTATGAGAATAGTGGCAGGAGCAAATGAGATAACTGTGATTAATTTTACTAGTTCTTTGCTGGAATGATTAAGCTGCAGAATTATGTAAAAGTGTAAAGTTTGAAAACCTATGACAAACATCAACTGTAAAGGCTTCAAACTTTATCACAGAGTATCCTGAGTTAGAAGGCACCCACAAGGATCATCAAAGTCCAGCCCCAGGAATCACACCATGTGCCTGAAGAATATTGTCCAAATGCTTTTTGAGCTCTGTCAGGCTTGGTGCTGTGATGACTTCCCTGGGGACCCTGTTCCAGTGCCCAGCCACCCTCTGGGTGAAGAACCTTTTCCTGATATCCAACCTAAACCTCCCCTGACAGTTTCATACCATACTTAATGTGAGGATAAGTATTATCCTTAACAAAACTACTACCTAGATGTTTCTTGTGGTCTTTTTTTTCATTTTTGAGACACTTAAAGCATATTTTGCATAACTCTTAAAGCACTGAGATACCTTTCACTTGTATTCTTTTGTTTGCCCATCACAGGAAAAAAAAATCGTATCTACTATTTTCTGTCTCCTTCTGTCCTTCTGTCTCCTTCTACCCCCCAGTCTTCTAGAAATCTCAGGCAACTCTTAGTCTCACTGGGATCTCAATTCAAGCTTTTTTGTTAACTTTACACCTCCATAGGGTTCAGCCTCTGTACAATAGCCCACTTTTGGTGCAACACCGACCTGACCTTCCTTTTCATCTTCCCATATATCCTGACTTCTTTTGCTTGTTCTCAAATCAGACAAAGAGCACTTGCTTTCAGTAGAAGTGAACACAATCAATAAGATGAAATGGAAGAGGTTGAATGTCCTTGCAGAGTAGAAGCTTATTCTAAAAGTCCTAATTTACTTTTTTAATTACTTAAAACAGTTTTAGGTAACTTAATTAAGAACAGAGAAAGCAAGAAGGATGCACATTGCTATATTTGACTAACTAATTTTTGAAGAATTTAGACATGTTAAACAAACTGAAGCAAAATTCAATACTGTAATTTAGGTTACTAACTTGTTATCTGCTTCACTGAAAGTGCCTGGTTCAGGAAAGTGAGCTAATCTGCTTACAATACAATATAAAATTAATGAAGAGACAGATTTGCCAGAAAAGATCTGCAGAGGAAGTCAATGGCATGGTCTGGCTTTGGCATCTTCCTCTGTGGTGAGCAGGATACCTTTGGGAGTTTTGAACACTTTCTTGAATTGCAGAAAGCCACTGGAAAATTTAGGACAATCTGTTCATTCATAGCCTCTTCTAAGGACAGACACGTAGCAAGCTAAAGGTAGTCATAGAGATGCATGACACACGTTAAAGCCATGCATGTAAGGATTAGGGAAGCAAAAAGAGGAAGCTTGTGTCTTAGGCATGTAGATGCATTTCAAGAAACCCGTTTTGGTCAAAGCCCTCCTTTGTCTGTGCATATTGTATTAGATCACCAGTGGGTTAGAACAAAACTAATCTGGCTACAGAATGTGGAAGCCTTCTGCATCCTCACTAGAATGCCCGAAAAATAGGCAGCCCTTTGCCTTTCCCCTCACTAACTCATGATTCATCTGGGTGCCTCCAGAAGAAGGTAGATAATCCATGCAGAAGGACTCTCCAACAGTTCCAGCAGCAAGGATGGAGCACAGCACCCAGATCTTTGTGGTTTGGTTTAGGCAGAAGGCATCTGGTGTCCGGGTGCCTGAACTGCAGCCAAGCTATAGGTGCTCCAGACGTGCCTACCCTGGCAATCAATCTCTCTCCAATGGCAATGGGCCACAGGCTGTTGCTGTTTGGCAGCTAGAATGTGACCGCCCCATTTTGTGGGATAGGAAAGCTTAGTATTGTACATATGGAACCTTGTACCTGGGGCCTCAGGGTGAGAGCGCAGCTTGGAGCACCCTGGCCATACCAGTGGAGAAGTGACCTTCCAGACAAGCCAAAAAGATATCTACAGCTTTAGGCAGTTCTAAAAACTTGGTCTGTAGAACCATGCCTGGGAATAAGATTGGGTCCTTGGCACCAAAATTTGGATTTAGGCACGCTGAATCTCACAGTAGATCTCTAATACTTCTGAACAAAATTCTTTCTGTTTGATTATTTTTCTGCCCTCTCAGGTGTGCTGTTCTAGCATCCAGGTTTCTTGTTGGTCTGTTTGAATGCTGTACTTATAGCCTGTTTGAAGGCTGATTTTATTTTGAGGGGTTCCCTATGCTGTCATCAGTCGAGACTTTTAGAGAAGAAAAGGCTACAGAACAAGATGAGAGTAAACTAATTCAGTTGTTATAATGCCCAGTGATGCTAACTTGTTCTGAAAAAGAATGAGGACAAAATAGGAGACAATTCATTAAATCAACTGAAAGATTACAAAAATGAAGTCAGTTAAATGATGCAGAAACTTTGCATATACTGTTATCTCATTTCTTTCTCTGTGCCAACATTTTTTCCCAAAACGCCAAATCCTCTCCTCCTTAATCGTCTTCAAGGCTCCCTTTGACACTTCAAGAGGACAGTTGTTTCCAGTCACACACTGAGTTCATAGCAGACCTTGGAACAGTAATTTGGCATCCTACCAACAAAGCTACAGCGAAAAGCTACTAGGTCATGCTATTTCTTGATACTACTAGTATTGCTTTATTATACATCTTCTTAGTCACAAAGCTGTAGAAAATGTTGAACACGGATTCTTCTGCTGAGAAAATAATTTTTTAAATATATTCTTCTAAGAGCAATCCTTTTTTATATTACTGCACTTGATAGCAGGCTTTTCAGAGAAACATTTTCAATAATCAAACACTATATGTAAATTAGGGGAGTTTATTTAGAAGAAAGTTGTCTCTTTACTTAAGGAATTTCTTTTAATCAAAGACACCACTTTCCTCCATATTACAGAGTGATTATTTGAGTATTAGATTTGAATCTGATTTGCACAATTAAAAATTGTAAAAACAAGTCTTCCTTTGCATCTGGAGAGGAAATATAAATGTGCCTGTATGCAGTGAGAAGTACGTGATGTTACTCAGTTTCCATGGCTATGAAAACTGAAATGTTGAGGCAACAGGAAATTGTTTAGCAAGCTTCCAAATTCCCTTCACTAAAGCTAAAGCTTCCTCAGAATAAGATTATAGTTTTCCATCGTTAATTTAGATTTAATATGTATTTTCTCTTATCTGTGGTAGTGCAACTACATTAAAGATATGATTTGGGAAAAAGGAGGTAGTTTGGTGTGTACCGTTATTTGTTAAATAGTGAGCACTGTCTGATCATTATTTTTATTTTTTACAATAAAGCCTGCTAAGACTGCATTTGCTGTCAAACTGTTTTGTACAATGTAATTAAAAAGCTTAATATTTTTGAGACATGAGAGAGGAGATAACTGAATGTACATCCATAAATGTAACAAATATGTATTATAAGACATATATATCCCCCATCAAGACAAGGTTGTTTTTATTGGAATGACTTTCCTTGGGCTCCAAAAAAAAAAGCCAACACATAGTTACTGCCATTTTAAGAAAAAAATTTAAAAACAGCAATTTAGTCAGCTCAGTAGGTGATATTCACAGTATCACAAAGAAAAGCACAGTTTATGAGAGCTAGTCATTTGGATGTGAGAGGTAGCTCATGTCCTCTCATCATTCAGTTCCATGTTTGAACATTTGAATCAAAACAGGGTGGAAGTTCAGAGCAGGGACATGTAAATTCAAGTGGGAGTATTAACACAATAACTGCTTTTAAAATAAAACATTCTATTAAAAGTATTTTGTCTTAAGAAAATTGGACTGTATATCTGACTTTTGTATTAGCTGTCTATGCAAAAAGAATTTGGAAGAAAAAACATAACAATGAAATCACTACTGGTAAGTCCTTTTCTTTTTCAGACTAGTGCACTCTTACAATGCTAGGCAGTGAAGATAAACTATGTCTCTGATACTGTTTTTATTACAGGTTTGGATTACAGATTTCTTTTCAATGACCTGTCAAAATTAACAGGCTCCTTACTGTTCACAGTTTATCAGGATGCCCCAGAGCTACTTCAGCAATGAAGAAAGCAAAGCTGTCTGGAGAACAAATGCTAACAATAAAGCAGCGGGCCAGTAATGGTAAATTTTTAATCGTTACCTTCTTAAATACTGATTCTCTGTAAACTAAAGTTACCATTACTCTGCAGCCTTTTCTCCTACATGTATAAATCCACTCTGTATAAATTGGGAATTCACTGTCAGTAGAAGTGAAACCAGGCTTTATGCTCTGGAAACCTGAGCCAGGAGTAGAGCAGTCAGACTGAGTTATGTCTATATAAATCTAAAACTCTAAAATATTTCAAAGTAGAATATATGATTATAATTTGCTGGTGCACATTTCATTCATCAAAGGTCGATAGTTAGTCTTACATTGTTGCAGGATTCAGAAGAGAAAAAGGGTTTATTTCCAGAATGGCAATTCCTCCTGAGTTCCTTTGAATTCATTTGGACCTATGGCTCTGTAACCTCTGGCAGATGGAGATGGCTTTGTGCCATTTCAGCTCCAGTAATCTGTAATTCTTCCTGGGAACCTTGAGTTGCAGGGAAGTGCCTTGAAAGTACCAGATGAAAGTACCTTGGATGAAAGTCAGGATAGTACCCTGGTAGTTGAAGTGCAGTGAAAGCAAAACGTGGGTGCTTCAGTTCAAGTAAGGAATATGCAAAAGACTTGTCTGGGAGGTGCCCAAGTCCCGAGTTTGCTTGGAAAACAATGTAGTCACTTAGTCTGTGACAGTGAACTGCTGGTATTAACTGCATTTAGAGCCACAGAGCATCTGAACAAAGTGCAGGAGGCACGTCTGCCCACATGGCCAGCACAGCTGGAGAAAGCAGTTGCTGTCTTTGTTCAAGAGCTTGTAACCTGGGAGTGCAAGATCTGGGTGTCATTTTCTCTACAGCCTGGCTAGTATTGAAAACTGTATCTGTCGTGCCCAGGAAGAATGCCTTAAGGAGTAGTATGTGGATATTTTGACTGCTTGGACACATGGCCTGCCTGAGCAACCCAGGAGCCTTCTATGATGAGGTGGCTACATCAGTGGACAAGGAAAGGGCTGCATATGTCACCTGAACTTCTGTAAAGCCATAGCCATGGTCTCCCACAACATCCTTCTCTCTAAACTGGAGAGAGATGCATTTGATGAGTGGAGTGTTAGGTGAATAAGGAATTGGCTGGATTGTCACGTCCAGAGGGTAGTGGTCAATGGCTCAGTGTCCCGATGGACATCACTGACAAGTGGTGTCCCTCAGGAGTCCATATTGGAACCAGTGTAATTAGTGTCATCATTAATGACATGGATTAAGGGATCAAGTGCACCCTCAGCATTTTGCAGATGACACCAAGCTGAGTGGTGCAGTGACACACCTTAAGGACAGGATGCCATCCAGAGGGACCTGGACAAGCTCGAGAAGTGGTCCCTGGGAATCTCATGAGGTTTAAAAAGACCAGAGCAAGGTGCTGCACCTGGGTCAGGGCAACTCCCGGTATCAACACAAGTTACAGGTTGTTTTGATAATGCTGTAATATGAAGACATTAGCATGTTAAGGTTTTTTACTTTCCTTCAGAAGATCTGTAAGTGGACACAGTTTTTAAATAAATTACGTATGACAGTGGAGTGAAATTTGTTGCTGCAGGTGCATTTCTTGTAATATAAAGTTAAATGAGTGTATGTAAAGTTAAAGGTCCTTTTGATCCTCTAGGCATTTTCAACACTTTCACTGGAGAATGACTGCAATTTAAGAAGGAAAAGTAGTGGAAAATACTTCTTTTTAACTTCAGAATAAAAGTTTGAAGAATGCTTCCTTTTTCTTTTTTGCTTGAAATGAATTTATTTTCAAATATGGAAATAATTAATTCACTGAACTCTGATTTAAACCTTAATTATTTTAACAGCCCTTTTATTTTTATGTCACCCAGGTATAGAAAATGATGAAGAAATTAAACAGTTAGATGAAGAAATCAAAGAACTAAATGAATCCAACTCCCAGATGGAAGCTGATATGATTAAACTCAGAACTCAGGTAACAGTTTTATGAAGCCCTAAATTCAAGCTGCTTTTTCTATATGACTGATTAAAAGAAATATAGGAAATATATTGTTCCCTTTTATGTTTCTTATATATTAAGATATCTATCTGTAATTTGCTATTTATAAATCTGAAAGCAGTGTTCATTATGCAATTTCCACATCAGTTACCAACACTAAGAAAAACAAAAAGAACTCAGCAAAATACATTCTTTGAAATAATGGCAAAGCATGACCTTCCACAGTCAGCTTGGTATTTCCCCTTGATAAGGCTATGCCTTTCTAATAGCAGTTAAAATATTGTGTGACAACATGGTCATTAACATAAGTTACAAGGTGAAGGAGCCCAGATGAACAACATAGCTTTTGTCATGTCTTAAAGAGGAAATTTAGATAGAGAAGAGAACACCTGTAACACTTCATCATGTGATACCTAAGTGCAGCCCTTGGCAGCAGTAGTGGTTCCAGAGATCCAGCTTAATTCTTTTTTCATTCCACATAAATTTGTTGTGGGGAAAAAAAAGCAGAAAACCTAACATTAGACTATTATCTAAAATCCCATTATTCAGCAGTCCTAACACTGGATGGAAAAAGCAAAAGAAGAAAATCAATTGAATTTCCCTAGAATTTTTCAGTGTCCAGCATAGACTCTGGTTGGTGCTTGTATCTTCACATTATCTGAGCATGGACACCAACAGTGAAATTCATCACAGTCACCATTTGTCAGTCTTTAGTCCCATAATCATAATCATCCAAATGATCTCAATGGAAACAGAGTAAACCATTCCTTGTTACTTCTTTGTCTGCTGCTTGTGGAGATGGGCACCGTGTCTGTTCTCCTCCTCCTCTTGTATACTCATAAATGCAAGGCAGGATCTACTTCTTCAACTTGGTTTTTATTTGACTTCTAAACCTTAGCCAAATTGACTCTGAAACCTCGCTTCTACTTTATGCCTGCATTCAGAGTACTGTTGTCATTATTTGGCCTTCGTAGAATTTGATTCATGGTTTACACAGTTCCCTGATGTGACCAGCTATAACTGTAGGGTAATGAGGACAAAATCTGCAAGAACATACAGCAAGAAGAATAATGAATGGCAGGAAAATTGCATATATTTACTCTTGAGAAATTTGGTCATAAGTTTTGAATCTGGCAGCTTCCAATTGCCTTGTTTTCTTCTGCTTAATACACTGTAGATGCTATTCACATACAGACTGATTTAGCTGAGTTTTTAAAAAATGTGAAGCATTTTGGCTGTTACATGTACATCAGGTAAATGCTCCAGTTGTCAATAATTTACTGCACTTTTAATTTTATATTTGGCCAGATGAATTGAAAAATAAAATAAAGCCATGATAACCCTATCACAGGCATAAACATGTACTGAGTTTCAGGGATTTATCTAGGAATTTCACATCAAGCTTTGATCTGAAATGAGTACAGAAGCCATACTTTAGTGGTCTCAGTTCCAGCTTTCATACTTCAAACCAGTGCCATTGCATATTCTTAGAAATCAGATTAGGCACTTTGTGGGACCATTGCATGTTCTTGGTAAAGGAAAGCTCAGCTGATGATTTTACTATCAAGTTAAAAGGTTGCTTTTCACACTTCAGTGCAGCAGATTTTAAAAAAGGGTAGAATGACTGGCAGCGACACATACTGTCATTAAAATGATCAATGGGATTTTAAAAAGCAGAGGTACAAGAGACCATGAAAACATTATTTTGTCCACCAGTCATCTCTACCTCCTAAGATCTTCCTAAGCCAATCCTGATAGGTGCTTGTCTAACCTGTTCTTTACTTCCTATACTAGAAATTCCACAATCTCTGGGTAATCTGGTCTAATACTTACCTGTTCTTACCCAACTAGCTACTAAGGCCTTTCAGAGAATCCCAACTCAGTTAAACTTCACGAAAAAATTCAGACACCTTAGTTTTAAATTCATACACTCTCATGAAAAAAAGCAATTTACATTTATAACACATAGAGAGTTACATCATAGTCATTATCAAACTATTAAGAGGATCAAAGTCAACAGTCCCCTTTGTTTGCAACAGTAAAATTATATTGGACATAACAAAATGTTTGCTGATAAACCTTTAGAAAATCATTGTGCAACTCAGATTTCAGTAAGACTTGACAGATGGGGAATGTGCAATGGGAAAACAGTGGAAGTTATGTGAACACCAGAAGTAGCAACAGTCTTGTGTAATACAGATTTCCAGCCCATATGATTATAAGTACCAGTGAAGGTTTTTCATATGACAGGAACAGGAAATTCTTCCATGTAGAATTTTTCTATTTAATAAAGTGAAATGTCAAGCCTTTTTCTTGGTTGGAGCATTTGTAAGACTCTCCTTTACTCAGCTGCCTTTTTGCTTAAGACTTTGAAGAAAGTATTTTTAATCTCAGATCTTCTAGTAAATTTGTTCAAATTTAACGTGCAAATATGAGAACAGCAGAAGCACAAAGGGGAGGGGGGAGGAAAAAATCTGCAAATAGTTGTGCATCTCATACAAACAACACATTATCCTATTTTCAGAATACATACAAGTAAACATTTCTTAGTTTTAGGGTAAAATGTGGGGAGGGAAATTTCAGCCTTTAAGCAAACAAATACAGTAATTGAATATGCCAGTTTTCTTAAGATACAGACGAATACTAAATGAAGTGGTGAGATATGCTGATCAGCTGCCGCTGTATTTGCAGATACTCAGCATCTCATGAAAAAAGCAAAAAAGATCTATTCAAGTTGCAGTGCTCAGCTAGATAGAAAATCTGTAGAATGTCAGCTCCTGATGAAGTTAGTGTGAGGTGGCTGCAGTAAGCCATACTGAACTGAGCTTTCAAGCTTTCATTGGCATCAGACTCCTCACTCTGGTCTGTAATATCAAAAAAAACATTCTAGGGTAGAATTTGGAGCATGACTTGACTGTAACAAGCGCCTGTGAAAGATGTTTTGCATTTGGATACAGCCTTTCCCCCCAATATAAAAAAAGCTGAAAGCAAAATAAGACAAGAGGATGTGTGACCAGGTTCAAAGCTGAAGAAATTATTTTCCCTACTATTATTTTTTGTGGAAATAGCTCAGAATCAATTAATTGTGACAAAACCAAATCCCTACAATACTGGCAACTTGGATTAACTGCACCTGTAGTCAAAGCAAGAGATACTTAGAGACTGTTCTTGTAGACACATCACTTTCCAGAGTTACTTCTGTCAACTGATAGCCTGTATTTCCATAAGCAGACTGAAACTTTAGGTCCAAAATAAAACTTGATACCTCTAACTACCTGACTGTGCCACCAATTTCCAAAAATTTACTCACCCATGGTCAAGTTAACATGCACTTAAGAACCCATAACCTTCTGCCTGTTACTACTACACAAACCTCTGACCTTCCCATCAGCATTTTAATTGTATCAATTCTTCCCATAGCTCACTCTCTAGGCCAGTGTAGAAATGGATAAAGCTCATTTTGAGAATTCAAAACCTTGTGTTCTTTGGCATTTTTTCCACTTCACTGGCTTCTTTTTCTTTTCAATGCATATTTTAACCTACATACACACACAGAGCACACTGTACACTCGGTAATAGATGTTAACAGTTATCACCCCATGTGGAAAGTAAGGACAGGGCTACAGAGGAAAGTGCAGACAGATGTGAGTGAGCTCTGCATGTGCTCTTGATGAGCTGTACATAAGCCAGTGCTCATCTGAAATCCTTGTAGCTCCATTAGCACAATGCCCTCCACAAGCTCAGGGAAGCTGCCTCTCAGCAATGCTTTCAGCTCAAGCAGGGCACCATGCAAGGTCAGAGCTAATGTGTCTGGTCACCTGGTAACACAGGCAGAGCACAGTCTGAGTTGTTTTCACCTGTGCATACCACAGGGCTATGTGCAAATATTCTTCAGTTTCTTCAGTTTTACAAGTCATTTTATGTATTGGAAAACTTTCTGAATTTGTACATACATTGCAATAACATGCAGTTGTTCAGCTTTCAAAAGCAGCCCTGTGAATTTGCACAGAGTCAAATTATGCTTACAAAGAGCTAAACACTGGCAGCAAGGAGATGTGCATGCTTAATTAACAAGATATATGTGTAGCTGAAAATACAAGAAAAGGATGACTTACTGCAGAATGTCCCTAAGATTAGCTTCTAGGAGTTTAACTGCATGGGTG